>CM051457.1:105561082-105587007 GCA_028274465.1 Plantago ovata | reverse complement strand
TCCCCCTCTAGTCTTTTCTTGTGTTTAAAGGGACAAACAAGTGTGTCAGAGGCTGGATTCTTTAACCTTCACACTGAACCGAGATCCCCGTAGGTGCTTTCACGGAAATCACTCTCACTTGGGGATTCATTTGGTATGCTTTGCTGAAGAAAGGCTTTAGGAGATCTCCCCTTGCGGAAGCTGGAAAACTACGAGAAGATGGCAAGACAACATGGCTACATCTGAGGCCAGTAGTGATGAAGGTCACCGTCATTAATGATGGACCTATCAAAATCACTAAGGTTGAAAGGAGTTCCCTCACAGACCACTGAAGCTGGAAAAACTATCTTAGGCAACCGGTGATACCGTTGTGCCAAAACCAGAGAGGAATGGACTTCCGACGAAGCAAAGATTCCGTCTTGATGGCCAAGCAGAAACATCATCATTCGATCAACTCCGGATAACCATACAGTGCAAACTGTGGGGTGCTAAAACTGCGAAGGAAGCTTGGAAAATGGTTCAAGATCTTGTGCTGGATGACAAAACCAAGGAAAACAAACTTGAAGTACTTAAATTAAAGTTTCAAAACTTTAAACAAGGTACAAACAGTCACTGGAAGACTTGGATTTCAGATTCAACAACTCTTGTTAGTGAAATGGCAGCCTGGGTGTTGGAAATCTTTACTCAGATTCTGAGAAGTGAAACCATCATCAGAAGTCTGAATCAAGAATGGATCCACACTCAGAATTTCTATTACAATCAAGGAATGCCAGATATTACACCAACAGAGTTGTTCTCTCATCTTGCTACTGTCAACTATGAGACAAGCAAAGAGAAATGGTGTTTGCTGAAAATCGCAAAACTTGCTCTTGCTGCAAAGCCGTCATCTTCTGAAAAGAAGAATGATAAAGAGCCTGCTGATGAAAACTCTTTGGTTGTCAAAAACATGAAGAAATTCATCAGTAAGGAACTTGAAAAGGCGAAAAGCAAAAGAGAAGCTGAAAAAGCATCTTGGTACAACTACCATAAGTACAAGATGAGACTAGCTCGCTGAACAAGCAAGCTCAGCAAAACTTCATCAGAAGAACCAGCAGTTGGAAATGATCTATGCTTTTACTGCAAAAAAGCCTGGACACTTCAAAGCTAATTGCCCTTTGCTAAAAGGCAAATCTGCTGAAAAGAAGAAGAAGTTCAAAAGAGCTTTTATTGCTGAAGAAAAGAAGAAGCTTCAAGCAAAAATCGATGCATTATGCATTGATACTAGCTCCGAAGACAGTGAGGATGAAAGCTCAGACACTGACGATGAAGAAGCCACTCTAGATGGAGATTGGCAAAGAAGTTTGTGGAATAGCTATGGAAGCTTATCCAGATGTGTCAAATACGAGTTCTGCCTCATGGCCGGTCAGGTAAACAATCCTACCTCTGACTCAGACTCAGAAAGTGAAGACGAGATTGACCTTGACAAGATTCAAGGAAAATCGAAAGATTTGAGAAAACTCTGAGCAGACAGCAAGAGAAACTACAGATTGCTGAAACTCTGACCAAGCAAACTACTCAAAAATATGTCTTGCTGAAGGAAGAGACAGAAGAAAAGGATGCTGAAATAAGGCATCTTAAGAAGTTAATTGCTGAAGCTACAGAGAAGAATTCTCAAATGACATTAGAATTGGAAGAATATCAATCCTCAATTCTAAGTTACTTGCTGAAATCCAAGAAATGAAAAAGATGAAAATCAATTTCAAATCTTATGCTGACGCAAGTAATACGCTGACTGAACTAAACTCTTATTTGAGAGATCCATCTCAGAAAGAAGGTTTAGGTGCAACGTATGAAGGTGATGACGTGGAAATCTTGAGCAAAGATAAATCACCGATTTCCTTCGTACGTGCTACTGATGGTGGTCAACCAGAACTATATCAGTTTGGTCAATCTAAGGTTGCTGAAACATGCAATCAAGTACCTACGACCATAAAGCCCGCTGTTGCTACTCAAAGTAACAAGACTTTAAAAGGTAAACGGGTTGCTGAAAAGCAAACTGTAAAGAAGAAGGATGCTGTGAAGTATTCCGCCAAACAAGTTGCTGAAAAGAAAATTGTTAAGTCAAAAGGCAAGATTACTAAAAGTAATCAGAAGACCTTTGCTGACAAACCTGAATCAAGTAAGGTTGCTGACACAAAAGCTCAGCATTCTCCGAAAAGTGGACTCGGTTTCAAAATCAAGCAAAGTCAACTCTTTCACGAGTATAAGCAAAGTCAGCAAAGATACTTCAAAGAGATGAAGAAAATCAAGCCTAAGAGTTCTGAAAAGACTCTTAATGCTAGGGCCGAAGGAACCTTGCTAGAAAAGAACTTACTGAAAAGTATGTTCAGCAAAAAGGTCAACCGAGCAAGACACCACATCAGAAAGTGGACTTGATCAGCACGAATCAAAAGTCTTTCAGCTCAAAACCTCCTAGTTCCTCAGAAAGTAGAAAACAAGTCAAAGTTGAAAAACTTAAGACTTGGGTTTCCACTGGACGCATTCTTGAACATGTTAATGGACATCCATTATTGGATAATTAACTTGTTTGCTCTTGATTGTGCAGACTTCAGCCACGGAGACAAATGATGCAATATGGCACTTTGACAGTGGTTGTGGAAAGCACATGACGGGCAACAAGAATAACCTTATAAACTATAGACGGTGGTCTAAAGGTCCAACAATAAGGTTTGCTGGTGGAGGCTCCGTTCTACAAAAGGCTATGGTGACGTGAAGTTAGGATGCATAACCATTACTGGAGTTCTTTATGTAAAAAATCTTAAGTTCAACCTTTTCAGCATGAGTCAGTTTGCTGACAAAGGATACTTCATCAAAATCAAAAGTGATGAATGTAAACTTATAGATTTCGAGACAAAGAAGGTTATTATGATTGCAAGAAGATCAGGAGGCTTGTACACCGTAGATTGGTCTTCAGCAATTTTTGAAAAATTCCTTGTCTCAGATCACGATTGCCTTGCTGAAAAAGCATGGTTATGGCATAAACGAACAAGTCATCTAAACTTCAAGACGCTGAATAAGCTGTCTAAAAAGGCACTTGTAGTTGGATTACCTAAGGTTACTTTTAAGAAGGATGGTGTTTGCAATGCATGTCAGCAAGGAAAGCAAACCAAATCTTCTTTCAAGAACAAGGCAATACCGTCAACTACAAAACCTTTACAACTCTTGCACATGGACTTGTTTGAATCTTCTTCAACAAGCTATGCTGGTAAGAAGTATGGTCTGGTCGTGGTGGATGACTATTCAAGATTCACTTGGGTAGTATTCATCAAACACAAATCTGAAACCAGGACTGAAATACCTAACTTGCTGAATAAGCTTGAAGTCATGAAAAATGACAAGGTAAAAGTCGTAAGGACAGACCATGGTACTGAGTTTGTAAACCAGTACATAACTGAATTTTGTACCTCAAAAGGTATACAACATCAGTTATCCTCAGTAAGGACACCACACAAAACGGTGTTGCTGAACGGAAGAATCGTACCCTGAAAGAAGCCGCAAGAATAATGCTTGCTGACACTGAAATAAGTGAGGCTTACTGGGTTGAAGCGATTAATACCGCCTGTTACACTCAAAACAGATGCTTGATTACTAAGGAATACAACAAAACTCCTTATGAGTTGTTCGTTGGTAGACCTCCTAATATCACTCATCTGAGAGTATTTGGTTGTAAGTGTTTTGTTCTTAATAACGGTAGAGAATACCTAAGAACATTTCAACCAAAGGCAGACGAAGCGATATTTCTTGGTTACTCCTTGCATAGTAAAGCTTATAGAATTTACAACAAAAAGGCACAAAATATTGAAGAATCATTGCATGTTGTATTCTATGAAAAGACACAAGGAGTGCCTGCTGAAGAAGAAATATCAGAATGTATGAAAAAGTTAATCATACATGAGCAAAGAACTGAATCTAATGCTAGGCAAATCAAGTCAATTGAACTAAATGATGATTCTGACAATGACTCTCCTCCCCCAAGTCATGACAAGATAAATATAGTTCACGACAAAGAATTTCCAGCAAAAGACGCAGTTGCTCCGGAAGTTGCTGAAACTACGCAACCTCCAGTGCCTGCTGATGAGTTACCACAATCAAGCAATGCTGAACAAGCAGTTGCTGATGAATCAATCTCAGCAGAGACACAAAATCCCAGTAGTACTGAACAAGTACATACTGAAGAGTCACATGCTGATGAGCAAACCTATCCTGATCCAACAAGCAGAAAACCTGTTAATAAATGGATTAGAGATCATCCCTCTACGGATATGATTGGTGATATTAATAAACACCAAGTGACTAGATCCAAAGCTACTCATGGACTTGCTGAAGAAGCAACTGTCGTAGAAGTAGAATCATTGTTCTCTTGCTTTGTTTCAGAAATTGAACCTAAAACCATAGAAGAAGCTTTAAAGCATTCTGAATGGATGAAGGCAATGCAAGAAGAACTGGATCAATTCGAAAGGAACAAAGTCTGGAAACTTGTACCACTTGTTGAAGGCAAGAAAGCTATTGGTACAAAGTGGGTGTTCAGAAACAAGCTGAGTGAGTCTGGTGAAGTAACAAGAAATAAAGCACGTTTAGTTGCTCAAGGTTACTGTCAGACTGAAGGATTGGACTATGATGAGTCTTATGCACCAGTTGCAAGATTGGATGCAATTAGGCTTTTCTTGGCCTTTGCTGCTCACAATGACTTCATTGTTTACCAAATGGATGTTAAAAGTGCATTCTTGAATGGTGAACTTGCTGAAGAAGTCTACTTAGAACAACCCCCTGGCTTTGAACTTCCCTCAGAAATCAAGATGGTATACAAGCTTCAGAAAGCTGTATATGGTCTAAAGCAAGCACCAAGAGCATGGTATGATACCTTGGCTAAGTTCTTGCTGGAAAATGGTTTCAAGAAAGGTGAAGTTGACAAAACCTTATTTACCATGAACCATGATGGTAAAATACTTTTAGTTCAAATTTATGTGGATGACATAATTTTTGGATCTAAGGACAAGCAACTTTGTGATGATTTTGCCAAACTCATGACAAACAAGTTTGAAATGAGTATGATGGGAAAATTGAATTATTTCCTAGGATTGCAAGTCAAGCAACTCAAAGATGGAATATTCATAAATCAAGCAAAGTATGCAAAAGAAATGCTCATAAAGTTTAGGATCAAAGAGGAAGAAAAACCTGAAAAGATCCCTATGAGTGTTGGTACCAAATTGGGCTATACTAAAGATGACAAAAGTGTTGAAGAACACAAGTATAGGAAGCTCATTGGTTCATTGTTGTATTTAACAACAAGTAGACCTGACATTCAGTATGCTGTTTGTGTGTGTGCAAGATTCCAATCTGATCCAAGAGAATCACACTACAAAAAGGCATTAAAAATACTGAAGTATGTCAAAGGTACAGTAAATGTTGGATTATGGTATCCTAAAGATTCTGGACTAGAATTGGTTGGTTACTCTGATGCTGATCATGGAGGATCAACTCTTGATAGAAAAAGTACCCCTGGAACTTGTCAGTTTTTGGGTACTAGATTAATATCATGGTTCAGCAAGAAGCAAACCTGTGTTTCCAATTCATCCACTGAATCTGAATACATTGCAGCTGGTTGTTGCACAGCTCAAATCCTATGGATTTAGCAACAATTAAGAGGTTATGGTATTTCTGCAAAGAAAACACCAATCTTTTGTGATAATACGAGTGCTATTGCTATCACGCAAAATCCTAAGTTTCACTCAAGGACTAAACACATTGATATTAGACATCATTTCATTAGAGATCATGTGGAAAAGGGAGATATTGAGGTTGTGAAAGTAGGTACTGATGATCAACTTGCTGACATCTTTACCAAGCCCTTACCAGATAATAGGTTCGCAATGCTAAGGTATAACCTTGGATTGATTGAACTACCTCAATAAAGAATACATTTGGAAGAATGCTGAAACAGGTATTCAGCAAGCCAAAGCATTCTTACTTAAAAGCTCCGTCTACTAATTTCTTCTAAGAAATGATAGGTCATTACATATTTGCTGAAACAGGCATTCAACAAGTAATTCCTTCAAAACAGGTATTTGTTAGGAAACTTGATCACTTGCTGAGACAGGCACTCAGTAAGAGAAAAACCTTAAGGATTGCTGAAACGGGCATTCAGACAATCAAAGATACTGAAACAGGTATTCAAGTATCAAGAGAATATTCTGAGACGGGAACTCAGAAAAAGAGCAAAAATCATTTCTTAGATTTTACCAAAAGATATCTCAAGTACAAAAGAATTTACTGATACGGGAAATCAGAAATATCTTTTAAACTTAAGAAAATATGAGATATCTGATTAAGGTGGAACTTTCAGCAAGTATCTAGACTATTAATGCAAACTCGCTGAAAAGATTCTTGTCTATTTCAGCAAGCAATCTAATCCCTTAAAACTCGGTAAAATCAATTTGTGACGCTAAACGGGCACAGATAAACTCGTAATAATCCTGACATGAAATACAATCGTAGCCATTGATTAAAATGAGTTATTGATCTAACGGTTAATAAAACAAAGAGAGAGAATGCTCTGACGGTTTCAAGTTAGTGGACCACTACGCATTTAATGCAAAGGCTCCACTAACGCCAATGTTTCTCTGTTTTACCCTTGCTGAGAGTTCAAATCGATTGAATTTCTCACACATCAGAGACACTATATAAAGAAGGAGTTAGAAAAATGACAAAATTCTTTAACTCACATTTCTTTTCTCTGCAAATTTTAGCCTGAATCTACTGTACCTCCGGTCAAAAAGCAAACTATCTTTTTCGTACACATTTTCTTCTTTATAAAAAGAAATGGCACCAAAGAGACAGTCCTCCATGTCCTTGATGAATGTGTATTTTACACTTTCATTCGAGTCTTTTTCACCCATTTTAGCTATCCTCTATGTTAATTTAGTTATATTTTAGTACATTTTATTAGAATAGTGTCACGTTTCCCTTTAGATTTTATTTTACAGGTTTTGGTTGAAATTCGGAGATTTCCGGGCAATTATATTGAAGTCTACAAGGAATTGGTGTTCCAGAAGCCTATTTGGAGTATCTGAAGGTTTCCGGATAGGATCTGGAGTCTAGGGGTCGAATCTGGAGGTTAGAAGGCCACTAGAAGTCAGAAACCGAGTCCGAAAAGGTGAAGAAATCCAAAACCGCGTCGAAAACGCGAAAATTCCGCGAAATAACTGGGGGGGCGAACCGCCCCAGCCAGAGGCGAACTCGGGGCCTATATATAGTGCTCAGTTTTCTCTCCGAAAATCATATCTTTCCAAGCCTATTTTCTCACCTCTCTCTATAGTTTTAGGTAGGGACTTCCCGGGGCCTGTCCTGGGAGTTCCATAGCTTAGGGGATACTTTTTCATAGTAGATTGGAGCTCGTAGGACCACAATCATCCGGAGATTGACAACCTTCGGTAACTTTGTATCTTACAGTTTTTATCTACTTATTTTATCTTCTTTCAATATGTTTTCTTCTATGATTTCTATTGATTGCATGCCTATTATGAGTAGCTAAACTTATCATTGGTGGTAGTATGTGAATTCTTAGCGAGGGAAGATAATCATGCTAATGGCTATATCGCGCATTATACTCCGTGTCATTGCTTTATTTCGTTGATCAGTTGTAACCAAAATTCTCGTATGTTGTATTGACTATTATGCACACTTGGACACTTGTCAACCATCAGACCAATTATCTTCGTAGTGTTGAATAATTACGGAACACATTAGGACGTTAGTTGTTGACAAGTCAGACCATATTATCTTCGTAGTGCTTAATACTTGCAACAGGACACTAGATTGATTCAAAGATCTCTATGCAAGACCGAGGAATTTATGCATGATTATCGACCCATTATGTTAAGAAGGACCATACTATCACCAATCTCCATTATCTGCTAGAAACCCCCTATTGCTTTCTGTCTGCTGTTTTTATATTCTTAATTAGATTTGATAAAGCTAGTATAGTCCTGAGAGAACGACACTCGAGTCATACTACTACTACACTACGGTTTTCGTTGTAGTTGTGGATTGCCTTTGGCTAATTACAAATTTATTTGACTGAATCTGACACGTTCATCAGTCCTCCAAGTCGTCTAAGGTTGACAGTGCTGAGAAACGCACTGCTCCGATGACTACTCCGGTTTCAAACACAACGAAAGTTGTGTTGAAAAACGATACAATCTCTGAAAAACCTATGCCTCCATCATATCTTGACACTGCAAAGTGTGAGATGATGATGCAATGGGGTGGATTTGCAAAGGAGAAGTACATTCGATACTTCTATGAACAAGAACTCGATGATGAAAATGAAGAGGTGCTTGAATTTATCAAGCAGCAAGGCCTCATGAACTTTATATCTGCTCGCACTAAGCAAGTGAGCATGTTAGACACAATGGAGTTCTACAATAATGCAAAAATCCAGTCCCTAACTGATAGTAAAGGAGTCACTGAAAAAGTGATCTTTACTACAGTTCAGAACATGCAAATCGTCCTGAGATGGACTGATATGGCTGAAATCTTTCAGATTCCAACCACTGGAACTGAAGATGACGTCACTGCCACTGACGAAGAAATTGAATCTTTCTAGAGTGACGTCAGAAATGAGAAAATGAAGAAAGGAGAGATTGCTCCCGTGACTTGGACAAAGCACGTTAAAAGAAAGCATCTATGCCATTCACTTGGTCTAGTAGCTCTGCTACTAATAAAAGTTTTGGACTCCCACGTTGGAGGAATTGACCAAGTAGGCATAAGAAGATGGCCGCTGCTGATGCATATCTATGAAAACAAAACGGAGCTTAACTGGGCTAAGTACATTTTCAACAGACTTGTTGATTGTGTTACTAAGTTCAAGGTTGAGGTGGAAGACAACAAAGTCTCACCTTCCTTTCCAGTTATGTATGGAATAAAGATATGTTACATTCTTGAACATTTCAATATTCAGCTAAGAAACCCATTGCCAATTAAGAAATCTGTATGTAATGTGGGAAGAGCCTTCTACAAGCAGAATGTACCTAAGATTGCTGGCAAGAAACTTGAAAAATCTAAGAAGACAACAGCTGCAAATGTTGTCAGCACAAGTCAGCAAGAAAGGTATACAACAGCTGCAAATGTTACCACTCAGCAACTTAGAGATGAAACTGCTGTAGATGGTGGTAACAAAGAAGAAACTGCTCTAGATGGTGATCATGCTGACACCACTACACCAGTTGCTGGAAATGCAACTACTGACGCCTCTGCTGGGAAATTGGAGAAATCCAAGAAGAAAAAGAGAAAAGCTGATGATGACACTCAGACTGCAGTGTCATCAGCAAATCCTGTACCAAAGAGGAAAAGGACAAGTAACACAAGGAAGAAAACACTGGCTCGCAAGTCAGTTCCTATTGTCCATGACCTCTCAGACAATTCCCAGACAATTGCTGAAACGCAAGATCCAGTAGATGTTGACAAGGTTGTTACTAAAGCCTATGTCAGCAACATTGAAGTGTTTGCGGGAGCCTTCAATGATCGACTCAACGTTGATCCTTCTACTGAGAACAGACCACAAGGCAGTGGAAATGAAATTCCTGCCCAAGTCCCAGATATCTACATTGTAGATAATCTAGGTGATCAAACTCTGGAACCAGCAAGTGATATTGCTGCTGATCTGCAAACTGCGGCACTTGCTGATGCTGCTGAAAAGATGGGTGCTGAACAAGCAACTCATCAAGTTGCTGAAGAACCAGTTGCTGAGACAGCAATGGTTCAAGTTCCAGAAGTTGCTGAAACACAAGACGCACTATTCAACGACGCATCTCGTGATGCTGAGAATAGTGGCCCAAGTTCACCAAAGACATCAATTGACAAAGTCCAGCTTGTACTGGAAGCTATAAGCCAACAAATGGAGTTGGAAATTGAAGAATCATCCAACAAATCCATTGATGTCTTCATGACAAGCAGTGAGCTTAAAGGTCAAGATGCTTCTGCTCAACTTGTCATTTCAGAGACAAGGGAGATTGCTAAAACCACGCAGCTTTCTCAAATAGAGCAAGCCAAGAAGTCTGCTGAAGAAACAGTCCCAGAAAATGAAGATACTGTTAATGCTGAAAGGACTGAGCCACAACCTGTCCTTCTTCAGCAGGTAGATAATTCAACCATCAGTAAAACTTCACTCTCTAAAACTTATTCTTTTGCTAATATTATGTTATCTGATGAACGTGTCAGATTCAGTCAAATAAACTTGTAATTAGCCAAAGGCAATCCACAACTACAACGAAAACCGTAGTGTAGTAGTAGAATGACTCGAGTGTCGTTCTTGTAAAACCCCAGAAATTTATTTTGCTTATTTAATACTTTATTTATAAAAAAAAAGTATTATTAAGTAGAATATTAAAAGACGTGAGTTTAATAAGTCAAATAAGAAAAGGAGTGGGAATTAATTAAATTTCCTATTTAGACTTTTCTGACTTATTATTTATATTCTTCAGATACTACGTTAAACTCAGAAGAAAACTAGGTTTCGTTGCTTTTTGCTTCACCGCCGTTCTCAGCTAATTCTCTCAGTAAGTTGACCTTTGTCCCTCTGTTCCGTTCTTCTGCTTTGTTCTCAAGAATAATTATTTATTGTGCACTCTTTACGCAATTCTTACCAGTCTTTGTTCGTGGACCGTGATCCTGTACCAAAAGTTCTTATTTGACTCACTAGCGAGAGAAAGGTGAATAACTCGTATTCAGCCTTTCAGTTTTCAATTTATTTATTTTTGACTGTGACAACCGTACGGTTCTGATTCGTGGATGGTTAAAAGTTAATTGTTGCAGTCTGTGTACTGTGTTGTCGTTTGTGTTGATCTAGTTTCTTTGTTGGGTAAATTGCTTTATTTCTTTGCATCAAAAGGGTCCAATCCAGGGGCTAAATCGTGCAATTTACCACCAATTCATTCTTCAATTCAATTTCCGTTTCCTCCTGCCAGCGCCACTTGTTTTGTCCTTGTTCCAGTGATGATGTCATGCTGATGCAGTGACCCACTAGTTCTTGTCCCCTAGTCTGGATTTATTTACCTTGCTCTGTTTAAGTTCAGCTGCTAGTCTAGTTTTCGCGTAGTATTTATACTACTCTTCTCTGTTTGGTTAGGTACTTAGGTCGGGTTAGCAGCTTGAGAGTTTTGGAGCTTACGGTTTAGTTAAGGTAAGGGGATATTCTGACACCAAAGCTTATAATTTCAGTACTATTATTACCTATAAAAAAGTATGATTTATTGTATATTCAAGTTTTGTGAATGATTTTCATAAAAATTATTATATCAAGTTATGGGGCTTGATATAGTAGGAAAATAAGGATCAAGTGTGTTACCCAAAGTAAATGTTTCGAAATTTTGCATGTGATGAATGTAAATCGTTTTTGTTTAGTGCATGGACTAATGTTATGTTTGAGCTCCAGATGTGCCTGTGAACTGTTCTGTACCCTTCGGGGAATTTTGTCGTGCTAGGCCTTTTTGTTATGCCCTTTGGTAGGGTACTTTGTTTTGTTCAGTTATGTAAAGCCGACCTCTGTGCCACCGGACTTATACTAGTGGCCATAGGTACATGCCTGTTGAGCCGAAATGTTTCGTTACGTTTTCCATGCACCTTTTGTTACGTGTGATATTATTGTATGTATATATATGATTTTGAAGCATTACTTGATCCGGGTGGAGGTGCCAGGATATTCTCTTACTGAGTTTGTAGCTCACCCCTTACTCCTTTTTTTTTACAGACGGTCAGCAGGGTGAGCAGTGTTAGAGTTTGCTTGGGAGTTTTCGAGTTATTGTTCTTTGTAGGATTTCTTTTTGTTCAGACCTGGCTTTTAGGTTTGTTAGAGCTAGAGGCTTGTAGCTAGTTTCGAAGACTGTTGTTTTGGGTTTTAGTTTGCTCTGATATTTACTCTTGGACACAGTTCCTTTTTAAAAAGTTTATGTTTCCACAAAGTTATGCCTATGTTTTGTTGAGACTTCGTGTTGGCGTAAGACCATCTTACGATACACGGTCGGTCGCGTCTTTTGAAAATCTTTAAAAATCGTATTTTAGTTTTGGGGCGTGACAAAAGTGGTATCAGAGCCAGGTTTGAATCTTTTGGGTGTCTAGACCTCCTTAGGACTTGGTCTTGAAAGTTTAGTTTAGGAGTTTGCCTTTGTTTTGTTAGGACCTTTACGTTTCGTTCTTAATCCTTTGGTTAACTCTGCAACAGCGCGAAAATGGCTGGTCGTAAGAAAAGAGGAAGAGGTGGAGGCAACGCAGGTCGTACTGGTGGTCGCCATGGAGACGAACGTGAGAACCCGGAAGCGATGTATCGATCTCCATCACCTCCTCCGCAGCACGATGATGCTGCTAGGGCACTGAATGCGGTGGCAACCTTGTTGGAGCAGCAACAACAGTTGTTGGCACCGAGACAGTCCTCAGTTTCATGCTTTGAGAGGTTTCAGAGGACTCACTATCCGGAGTTTGAGGGTGGTTCGGACCCACTTAAGGCTGAAAAATGGATCACTGGAATTGAAGAGAGGTTTCGGGCATTGGAGTTTCCGGAGGAAGTTTGGTTGAGGGTCACTGTCCCTCATTTAGCTGGGAATGCTAAGTTCTGGTGGGATGCGACGAAGATTACCCAGGAGAGTGCCGCCAACCCGATGACTTGGGTGCGCTTCAAAGAACTTTTTCTTCAGCAGTACTTTCCCGAGTCCACGAAGTTAGAGTTGCAGCTACAGTTCCTTAACCTGAAACAGGGGGATATGAGTGTTTTGGATTTGGTGGATAAGTTCCATGAGTTGGGACGTTTCTCCCCAGCTTACATGGCGTCCGAAAGCAGCAAAGTCACTATGTTCTGCAATTGTTTGAGGGAGGATATTCGTATGAGTGTGGTCCCTCACATGGATAAGTCGCTAGTTGATGCGGTGGAGCGTGCAAAGGTTGTGGAGAGGGCACTGCCAAAGAATCTACCACCGAAGAGAGATTTGAAGAGGCCGCATGATCAGTTCGCAGAGGCAACAACTCAGGTGGCAACAAAGTGGCTAAAGGAGATGGGGCTCGTTTTGTATCGAAGTTTTGTCAGAATTGTCAGAGGAATCATCCTGGGGAGTGTCGCTGGAAGACACGTGGTTGCTTTCGTTGTGGTGATACGCGTCACCAGATTAGGGACTGCCCAAAAAATGACCAAGGGTCGCAGTCTGCAGTAGCACCTGGTGGTCGAGCACCAAACAAAGGGAAGAACAATGGAAGGGTTTTCACTGTCACCCAAGGCGATGCTAATGCTAGTACCGATGTTGTTACAGGTACCCTTTCAGTTAATTCTATTGATGCATTTGTGCTATTTGATTCTGGTGCTTCTCATTCGTTTATTTCCAGAAAGTTTGTCCAGTCAAAGAACTTTTTGCTTTCTAAACTTACGGATTCTATGCATGTAACTACTCCTGTGAAAAAGAATGTTGTGTGTGATGACTATTGTAAGGAGTGCATAGTTCACATAGGTGAGAAAGAGTTTAGTGCCAATTTAGTAGTACTCGATATGTTAGACTTTAATGTAATTCTGGGGATGGACTGGTTATCGAATTACCATGCTAAGATAGATTGTTTCGAGAAGAGGATCTATTTCCAAGTTCCAGGACAGGCTGAAGCGATGATCCAGGGAGATGTGTCTACTCAAAAGTCTTGTGTGCCGATAATTTCAGCTGTGCAAGCTCGAAAAGCTTTGAGACAGGGTTGTACCGGCTTTATAGCTTCTGCAATTGATTCCCGGAAGAAAAATTTAGAGTTGGATGATATTCCGATCATTCAAGAGTATCCTGATGTGTTCCCCGAAGATTTACCGGGTGTACCCCCTGACAGGAATATTGAGTTTGAGACTAAACTTGCCCCGGGTACAGAACCGATTTCGAAGGCACCGTATAGAATGGCACCCGCAGAGTTGCGAGAACTTAAAGTTCAACTTCAGGAGTTACTCGACAAGGGTTTTATTCGACCGAGTGTATCTCCGTGGGGAGCCCCGGTGTTATTTGTGAAAAAGAAGGATGGAAGTATGCGCCTTTGTATCGACTATCGGGAGCTGAACAAAGTTACCGTGAAGAATATATAGGTATCCTCTTTCGAGGATAGATGATCTGTTTGACCAGTTGCGTGGTGCTAAGGTTTTCTCGAAGATCGACTTGAGATCAGGCTACCACCAGTTGAAGATTAAGGCTGGAGATGTGCCTAAGTCAGCTTTTCGCACGAGGTATGGCCACTATGAATTCGTTGTTATGCCTTTTGGTCTAACCAATGCTCCTGCAGCGTTTATGGACTTGATGAATACGATCTTCAAGCAGTACTTAGACCAGTTTGTGGTGGTCTTTATCGATGACATTTTGATTTATTCGAAGAGTGAGGAAGAACATGCAGAACATTTGAGGTTGGTAATGGAAAGACTGAGAGAAGAGCAGTTGTTTGCGAAATTCAGTAAGTGCGAGTTCTGGTTGGATAGTGTTGCATTTCTGGGCCATGTCGTATCTAGTGAAGGAATTTCTGTTGATCCGTCTAAGGTGGAAGCCGTGACGAGTTGGCCTCGTCCAACCAATGTGACTGAAGTAAGGAGTTTTCTCGGTTTCGCCGGTTATTACAGGAAGTTTGTTGAAGGATTCTCCTTATTATCCTTGCCCTTGACTCGGTTGACTCAGAAAGGAGTCAAGTTTGAGTGGTCTAATGAATGCGCCAAGAGTTTCGAGGAGCTGAAGAATCGTTTGATCTCTGCGCCGGTTTTGGCTTTACCCAACGAAGCCGATGATTATGTTATCTACAGTGACGCTTCGAAAAATGGTTTAGGGTGTGTCTTGATGCAGAAGGAGAAGGTGATAGCTTATGCCTCTCGAAAGTTGAAGTCGTATGAGCGAAATTACCCTACTCATGATTTGGAATTGGCAGCAGTGATCTTTGCCTTGAAGATATGGCGACATTATTTGTATGGTGTGCGATGTGAGATATATACTGACCATAAGAGCCTCAAGTATTTGTTTACGCAAAAGAGTTGAACATGAGGCAGCAAAGGTGGTTAGAGCTACTCAAAGATTATGATGTGGGTATTAATTACCATCCCGGTAAAGCTAATGTCGTTGCTGATGCACTTAGCAGAAAAGCTCCAGTGATTGCATCCTTGTTGACTACACAACGAAAGATTATGGAAGAGTTGGAGAACCTTGAAATCGAGGTGGTTAGCAATGGTCATGGGAGCATGATTGCTAGCCTTATTGCTCAGCCTATGTTGATTGATCGCATTAAGGAAGCACAAAAATCCGATCCGGAGTTGGTTAAGATTATTGATGGTGTGGGGAAAGATCTATACCCCAGGTTTGGGATCCATGGAGACGGATCGTTGAGGTACGGAAACAGAATATGTGTTCCATCGAATGTTGAACTGAAGGAAGAGATTCTAACAGATGCTCATAAGTCTCGATTTTCAGTACATCCCGGCAGCACTAAGATGTACCGAGACATGATAAAACATTTCTGGTGGAAGGGCATGAAGCGTGATATAGCAGATTTTGTTGCTAGATGCATCACTTGTCAGCAAGTCAAGATAGAACATCAACGAGTTGCTGGTACATTACAGAACTTGGAAATTCCTGAGTGGAAGTGGGAACACATAACCATGGATTTTGTTACTGGTTTACCTCCTACACCGAGGAAGAGACATGATTCTGTATGGGTGATTGTGGATAGACTTACCAAATCAGCTCATTTCTTACCGATAAAGAAAACGACACCACTGGATAAGCTAGCGAAGAAGTATGTGAAGCATATAGTGTGCCTTCATGGAGTTCCAGTGAGCATAATTTCTGATCGTGATCCAAGGTTTGCTTCTCAGTTTTGGAAGAGTCTACAGTCTGCTCTCGAAACACAGTTGAAGTTTAGTACGGCTTTTCATCCGCAGACAGATGGACAATCAGAAAGAACAATTCAGATTTTGGAGGATATGTTGAGAGCTTGTGTAATGGACTTCAAAGGAAGTTGGGGTGGTAATCTGAAGTTAGTGGAGTTTGCTTACAACAATAGCTATCAGAGTAGCATTGGCATGGCACCGTATGAAGCCTTATATGGTAGGAAGTGTAGATCTCCGATACATTGGGATGACATTGGTGAGAAGAGATTATTGGGTCCGGAGTTGGCAAGAATTGCCGAAGAAAAGATACCGATAATAAAGAAAAGGCTCGAAGTGGCTCAAAATCGACAGAAAAGTTGGGCGGATTTGAAGAGAAGACATTTGGAGTTTGAGGTTGGTGATTCAGTTCATTTGAAAATTTCTCCATGGAAGGGCGTGATGCGTTTTGGAAAGCGTGGGAAGTTGAGCCCTCGTTATATCGGACCATTTGAAATTCTTGATAGAGTTGGTGAAGTGGCTTATCGTTTGGCATTACCGCCGGACCTATCACGTGTGCATAATGTTTTCCACGTATCATTGTTGAGGAAATATGTACCTGATCCTACTCATGTCTTGAGTTATGAACCTCTAGAAGTTCGAGAGGATTTATCCTACTAAGAGGTTCCAATTGGTATACTTGATCGTAAGGTGCAAGAGTTGAGACGACGTTCGATACCTTTCGTGAAGGTTCAGTGGTCAAATCACTCACCTAAGGAAGCTACTTGGGAGTTGGAAGAGGAAATGAGAAAGTCATACCCTCAACTGTTCGAAAATGAGGGTACGTATTTTATTTTATTTCAAGTTTCGAGGACAAAACTTATTTTAAGGGGGGAAGGATGTAAAACCCCAGAAATTTATTTTGCTTATTTAATACTTTATTTATAAAAAAAAAAGTATTATTAAGTAGAATATTAAAAGACGTGAGTTTAATAAGTCAAATAAGAAAAGGAGTGGGAATTAATTAAATTTCCTATTTAGACTTTTCTGACTTATTATTTATATTCTTCAGATACTACGTTAAACTCAGAAGAAAACTAGGTTTAGTTGCTTTTTGCTTCACCGCCGTTCTCAGCTAATTCTCTCAGTAAGTTGACCTTTGTCCCTCTGTTCCGTTCTTCTGCTTTGTTCTCAAGAATGATTATTTATTGTGCACTCTTTACGCAATTCTTACCAGTCTTTGTTCGTGGACCGTGATCCTGTACCAAAAGTTCTTATTTGACTCACTAGCGAGAGAAAGGTGAATAACTCGTATTCAGCCTTTCAGTTTTCAATTTATTTATTTTTGACTGTGACAACCGTACGGTTCTGATTCGTGGATGGTTAAAAGTTAATTGTTGCAGTCTGTGTACTGTGTTGTCGTTTGTGTTGATCTAGTTTCTTTGTTGGGTAAATTGCTTTATTTCTTTGCATCAAAAGGGTCCAATCCAGGGGCTAAATCGTGCAATTTACCACCAATTCATTCTTCAATTCAATTTCCGTTTCCTCCTGCCAGCGCCACTTGTTTTGTCCTTGTTCCAGTGATGATGTCATGCTGATGCAGTGACCCACTAGTTCTTGTCCCCTAGTCTGGATTTATTTACCTTGCTCTGTTTAAGTTCAGCTGCTAGTCTAGTTTTCGCGTAGTATTTATACTACTCTTCTCTGTTTGGTTAGGTACTTAGGTCGGGTTAGCAGCTTGAGAGTTTTGGAGCTTACGGTTTAGTTAAGGTAAGGGGATATTCTGACACCAAAGCTTATAATTTCAGTACTATTATTACCTATAAAAAAGTATGATTTATTGTATATTCAAGTTTTGTGAATGATTTTCATAAAAATTATTATATCAAGTTATGGGGCTTGATATAGTAGGAAAATAAGGATCAAGTGTGTTACCCAAAGTAAATGTTTCGAAATTTTGCATGTGATGAATGTAAATCGTTTTTGTTTAGTGCATGGACTAATGTTATGTTTGAGCTCCAGATGTGCCTGTGAACTGTTCTGTACCCTTCGGGGAATTTTGTCGTGCTAGGCCTTTTTGTTATGCCCTTTGGTAGGGTACTTTGTTTTGTTCAGTTATGTAAAGCCGACCTCTGTGCCACCGGACTTATACTAGTGGCCATAGGTACATGCCTGTTGAGCCGAAATGTTTCGTTACGTTTTCCATGCACCTTTTGTTACGTGTGATATTATTGTATGTATATATATATATGATTTTGAAGCATTACTTGATCCGGGTGGAGGTGCCAGGATATTCTCTTACTGAGTTTGTAGCTCACCCCTTACTCCTTTTTTTTTACAGACGGTCAGCAGGGTGAGCAGTGTTAGAGTTTGCTTGGGAGTTTTCGAGTTATTGTTCTTTGTAGGATTTCTTTTTGTTCAGACCTGGCTTTTAGGTTTGTTAGAGCTAGAGGCTTGTAGCTAGTTTCGAAGACTGTTGTTTTGGGTTTTAGTTTGCTCTGATATTTACTCTTGGACACAGTTCCTTTTTAAAAAGTTTATGTTTCCACAAAGTTATGCCTATGTTTTGTTGAGACTTCGTGTTGGCGTAAGACCATCTTACGATACACGGTCGGTCGCGTCTTTTGAAAATCTTTAAAAATCGTATTTTAGTTTTGGGGCGTGACAGTTCTCTCAGGACTATACTAGCTTTATCAAATCTAATTAAGAATATAAAAACAGCAAACATATAGCAATAGGGAGTTTCAAGCAGATAATGGAGATTGGTGATAGTATGGTCCTTCTTAACATAATGGGTCGATAATCATGCATAAATTCCTCGGTCTTGCATAGAGATCTTTGAATCAATCTAGTGTCCTGTTGCAAGTATTAAGCACTACGAAAATAATATGGTCTGACTTGTCAACAACTAACGTCCTAATGTGTTCCGTAATTATTCAACACTACGAAGATAATTGGTCTGATGGTCGACAAGTGTGCAAGTGTGCATAATAATCAGTACAACATACGAGAATTTTGGTTACAACTGATCAACGAAATAAAGCAATGACACGGAGTATAATACGCGATATAACCATTAGCATGATTATCTTCCCTCGCTAAGAATTCACATACTACCACCAATGATAAGTTTAGCTACTCATAATAGGCATGCAATCAATAACAATCATAGAAGAAAACATATTGAAAGAAGATAAAATAAGTAGAATAAAACTGTAAGATACAAAGTTACCGAAGGTTGTCAATCTCCGGATGATTGTGGTCCTACGAGCTCCAATCTGCTATGAAAAAGTATCCCCTAAGCTACGGAACTCCCAGGACAAGCCCCGGGAAGTTCCTACCTAAAACTATAGAGAGAGGTGAGAAAGTAGGCTTGGAAAGATATGATTTTCGGAGAGAAAACTGAGCACTATATATAGGCCCCGAATTAACTCTGGGGCGGTTCGCCTCTGGCTGGGGCGGTTCGCCCCCCAGTTATTTCGCGGAATTTCCGCGTTTTCGACGCGGTTTTGGATTTCTTCACCTTTTCGGACTCGGTTTCTGACTTCTAGTGGCCTTCTAACCTCCAGATTCGACCCTAGACTCCAAATCCTATCCGGAAACCTTCAGATACTCCAAATAGGCTTCTGGAACACCAATTCCTTGTCAACTTCAATATAATTGCCCAGAAATCTCCGAATTTCAACCAAAACCTGTAAAATAAAATCTAAAGGGAAACGTGACACTATTCTAATAAAATATACTAAAATATAGCTAAATTAACATAGAGGATAGCTAAATAGGTGAAAAAGACTCGAATGAAAGTGTAAAATACACATTCATCAAACTCTCCAAACCGAACCTTTGCTTGTCCTCAAGCAACTAAGCTAGACCCTAATACAAAAAACATGCAAGACTCAAAAATGGTGTTTCATGCCAAATAAAATGAACTAATCTACTGAATCTACCAAATAACATATGAACAAAAACCATATAAATCAAAGCATGAATATAGGTTGAAGAATACCTCGATTGACTTATACACATCCACATGAGCACTTATGTCAAGACAAAATGGTCTCTCGTAACATTCTCTACCTGGACCTAGTCAGTGACGACGTAATGAAGCATGCTAAGATACGAATGGTTGCCCCGTGCCTATGAAACTGAGGACTTACTGCTGTTCCACCATGTTAAGACTTTCCCTCAAAAGAGGTCGAACCAATACTGGCTCTCATCAAACGAAGGAGGGTTCCCTATAAAAGATAACACTCCCCTATTCTACCCTTCTCTTAAGTAAAGTCTTAAGCTATTCACCACTTCCTGAATGGCAGGACGAGGGTGGTCTAGAACAGATGACACTCAAGACAAAAAAGATAAAAATAGAAAAACACAATTACGAACAATACGAAAAATGGAAAAGACTCAAACTTTGCTAAACTGCTTTGGCTTTTCTTTTTTGGACCCTTCTTTGCTTTTTTGGGGTCTTCTCTTTTTTTTTCTTTTTTTCTTTCCAGATTTTTCTTTTTTCTTTTTCTCTTTTTTTTTTCTGGAAATCTTTCTCTTTGTTTTCGATTTTTTTTTCTAGCCAGTAGTAGCATAACAAAGAGAGAAACAAAATGACTCACACTACTTCCCCAAACCTATTCGAAAGAATGGGATGGAGTACAAAATTACGAAAAGGAAAAATAAACTCACGATACGAAAAAATGAAAAACAGAAACAAGTCTATGACGGTGTAACCCCCTCCCCAAACCTATTCGGCAGAATAGGTTATAAACAAAGGATCACACAACCTCACACTACCTCCTTCCTAGGCATTTAGCAATCTCAAAGCATGGTGAAGACTTGTTGCCTCTTAGGTACATAATTACTCGGGGAACAACTATAAGACCCTAACATGCATCATCCTATTATAAAGGCCTTCGTGAACCGCAGTAGAGAAAACACCACTAAGTGATGTCGAGACTACCATGCTTAACTAAGTGCAATACATAAATGTGAAAAGCCAAGCGAGAAAAACCTCAAACTAATTCATAGAGATGAAACATACGATTAATGGCATAGCTAGTTGATCTACCCAATGAAAAAGTTCAAAAAATTCGGCAATAAACTCCATATAAAACATGCAAAACTATCCTAGGATGAATGTAGTGAAATGCAACCTATAAAACTAAGAAAGCAGTAAACGTGCAAATGCAAATGCAGACGGATAAAGCATGCGAGGTACTATACTCATCCTACCAATGCCAATCTCCAAATTAACAACATTAGATCACTTAAATCCCATCCCCCCTCATGAAATTAACGCTAGTCCCTAGCAGTAAGAAAATGAGAAAATAAGATGTGATACTAGATGTTACCCCATGGTTTGGCCTCGGTCGGCTGAGTATGCTGCTTGTGATTTATTGGGCCTCCTCTGTGAGCTTCATAGTGTGACATCAGGTCTTTTGGTGGTTGCGGTAGTTCCATTTTTAGGCCGGTCAGGATCAACTCCTCTATCAGAGTCATCATTGCCCGTATGGCCTTCATCGTTACTACTGTCACCATCATCATCGCCAGTAGAGTTGCAGTGGCAGGTAGAATTCTCAAGATTAGCCGCCGCTGTTATGGAATTCTCCATCTTGTAGCCCTCCAATAGGATGTGAACTGTTGAAGGCGAAAGGGCGGTGGTATCAGAACCTCCCCCTCCAACGTTTTACACCACGAGAAGGTTTCAGTAAGCTGCTCGGATACTCAGAAGTCTTCTACCTTTTTCTCCAATTTCGACCACATTCTCCACTGTTGCTCCGCCCGATGTCAATATGATGTTCACTTCAGAGGCAGGCAAAGGGCGCCCCAACGAGGGACTGTGTACCCATGTCATTATGTTTTGGAACCAAGCTAGCGCTTCGGAACCTTCTAGCAGCTGCGAACTCAAGATCAAATCCGTCACTGCGAGAATGTCCCGGTGCCTTCCAGTTCACACGAACTTTGCAGTCCTTGTGATGGAGTGATGATGTAATAACGGTTTCTGTCCCTTCGGTGGTGCATGAATAGGCATAGGAGTCCTTACTCCAGGTGTACTCAAGCTCCTCCTCTCGGATAATCCACGACGTTGTTGCAAAACCCCTTGGCTCGAACGCACATCCAGCGAGATCACCTTCCTTAACATGATTCTTCACAGCAATCATACGGGAATGCTCCCTTCCCTTGGTATGGTACCTACAAACAGCAATTAGCACCTCGTATGACACAAAACAGACTCAAATATATGCTAGTGTACAAGCGAAAAATACGAGTGATAAAATCAACAATCAAGCTCCCCAAACCGTAATGTCTAGCCTAGTTCCTTCATCATGCAACATACCAATGTAACTACTACATGCAATACATCACATCATGCTTTCACTAGACAACCAATATCCTTGATAACAAGACTCAATTCATACCATAGCAGCGCAAAAATTCTACCAACATAAATCCTCATACTCAACAATTAAGCATTCTAATGTCAAATCCACCATCATTACATCAATAAACACAATCATATGCAAGAAATCAAAGATAAAGACATATTGCAGAATAAGATATATCATCTAGCAGCAAAATACCCAAATCAACAATCCAAGCAAAATTGAGCATGCAATTGATAGTAAATAACACGTCTAATCATACAAACAACATACCCATGCATCAAATAAGCATAATTGAAGCTCAAAATAGAAAACCCCCAAATTTGAAAATTAGGGTTCTAAGGATGATACCTCAGATATGCAAATCTAACGAATTAGGATGAAATCTGTTCGGATAGGATGATAGATCGTGTAATAGGCTTCTAATTAAGCTAAAGAACACTCAATTTGGTCAAGAAATGAAGAAGTTATGAAGATTTAGAAGCAAAATCACACTTTTCGGATTTTTTGGGAGTATGGATGAAGAAGAATGATGAAAATAAGGTTTTGGGGTTGAAATCCGCGTTTTTAAGGATCTGGAACCGCGGGGCGGTTCGCCCCCCAAGTGGGGCGGTTCGCCCCGTGCTCCCCAATGCGGGGAGACGGGTTCCAATGTCAGAAAATGCGGTTTAAATCCCGAAACCAATTTTTTTCAAAAAACCACTCGAAAAATCTCACTCGAACATAAGCATATATGACACAGACATGAACAAATTCGCATACGAGAAGCAAATAGTTCAAGAATGAATGCATGCAGAAAAGCAGTAAAGAAAGCGATAAAATTCCGGGTTGCCTCCCGGATAGCGTCATTGTTTAAAGTCTTTGACTCGACTCCTGTCTGCGCCTATCTCTTCTTTTTGCGGGTACTAGGCTTCCCCTTCATTGATCTCCTTTCCATGCCACGAACCTGTGAATAAGAAAGAATATAGGCTGCAAGACCACAGTAGTGAGTAGTAATATCAGGCAGTTCAGGTGGATCAAGTATGGCTTGCAACACGTGTTGCTTGCCATTCACTTCGATGGTGCAAGTTCTTTGATAAATGTCCATCACGGAGCGTAGTTTGGTCAAGAATGTTTGCCATAAGAGTATGACATCCCCCGTTCCAGTTGCAGATGCCGGCATAACTACGAAATTGGTGTATATAGACGCTTCACCAATCTTGACCAACACATTTTTCACAACGCCCTCAGGTCTCATAAAGGATCCATCCGCCAGTTGTACTATAGCCCTTTGCTCAGATAGTTTTCCAATGTTGCTCTTTTCAAACACATTCAAAGGAATTATGTTCGAGTAGGATCCCGTGTCTAGTGTGGCACGGACGTCTTCAAGCTCACCAATCCCTACCTTAACGTCGAAACTTTTAGGGAGTGGTTCGGGATCCTCTTGCTCCTCATCACTCGTGTCAGAACCTAGGCCCTTCTCTTCTTTCTCAGCCTGTAGAAGTTCTTCCTTCATGCAACACTTGCACCTAACAACCTTCCTGATGGTGATTTCGTCAGGTACATCATCGGCCAATGCAATGGCATTCGATTTCACAGTGCTGCTAGGCAGTTTGCCTTGTTCCCTACTTGCTCCTCGGTCGATCAACTCCTGCATCTTTTGATGGGAAAGCCTAGTGCTCTCTTCCAACCTATCGAGCCTTGCCCTAGTCTTCTCGGAATCTTCTTCATACCGTTTGAGAAAACTTTGTGTGTGATCGACCATCTTTTGCAAGTTCTCCATCAGTTGAGCCGTATTCGACTTCGGTGGCTCTTTCGGAGCGGGGTTTTCGCAGTGATCATTACCATAGTTCAGCCTACTACGGTCTTAGTTAGGTCCATAAGTTTGGTTAGCCGGTGCATATCCTTGATTGTTACGGTATCCTCTTCTCCAAAATCCACCTCGAGGATTCCTACCGTCTTGTCCGTAGCTAACTTCTTCAGTGCCAAACTCCGTAGCAAAGGCTTCTTCTTCTCCTCCTCGAGCCCAGTTGCCATCATCGTATGCCAACTCCGATCTACACATATGAGCCCCATGCCCATAGTTCTTGCATATTCGGCATACTTCGTTCGAAACAGTTGTTCCGGTGGCGCTCTTGAGGACTTGCTTCAATTCGTTGGTAAAGCATTCGAATTGATCCCCATTCCCCCTGTACATAGGGGCTTCTTGAGTCGGTGGAGCTTCAGGTCCACGTCTCCTAACCATTGCTCTTGGGTCCTTGAATTGCGAACCCTTAGCAAGCCTTTCGAAAACAGCCCAGACGGCTTCAGCGGTTTCCTCCCAAATATTGCCTCGGCATTGGAAATCCACCACTTGTTGGTTCTCAAAGGTTAGTCCATTGTAGAAGTGTTGGACTAGGCCGGAAAGTTCAAAACCATGGTGAGGGCACTTGTTCGTGAGATCTTGGAACCTCTCGAACGCGGTGTAGATGGTCTCATCATAGTCCTGCTTGAATCCAGTGATTTGCGCCTTAAGCGCGGTAGTCAGAGTGTGAGGGAAGTATTTCTCCATGAAAGCTGAAAAAACCTTTTCCCAAGTGTCCAGCGAGCCTGCTGGAAGAGAACTTAGCCATGACTTGACTCTGTTGCCAAGTCCCATAGCAAAAACCTTCATCCTTAACTCATCCGTTGTTATGTCAGCTCCGGGTCGTGGGAGTTGGTTGACGAAATCATCGATATCGTGCAAGTACCCCATCACATCTTCCCTTGATAAGCCATAGAACCTAGGAAGTTGTTGGAATGCGTGGTTCTTGATCTCCAGATCTCGGGTTGCAGACGAAAGAACTATCGCCGGTCCCCTCATACGATCCTTGGTGGGTTGTACCCATGCCTTCAGTGGTCTAGCTTCTGCCATTCCGTCGATTTCCTTGAATAGACTAATTAGAGATTCAGAGAAATCGGTTTCCTCTATTTCCTCTAGTGTGCGCCTTTCAAGTAGTCGCCTTCTTTGGTGGTAGACTCTATCGATCTCAGCAATTGAATTAGCAAGCGGTGTTCCTGCAGAACGTGTATGCGACATACACTATCTGTGACAGACTAGGAAAGGTGATTAGAAACAAACTAGGAAAGGAGAGAGATTAAAAAGGAAAACTAAAACTAAAAGAATTAGGAATCTAAAGCTGTAAATATAAACAAATTAAACAGAAAAAAGGAGTATAGTCCCCGGCAACGGCGCCAATTTGATGAACGTGTCAGATTCAGTCAAATAAATTTGTAATTAGCCAAAGACAATCCACAACTACAACGAAAACCGTAGTGTAGTAGTAGAATGACTCGAGTGTCGTTCTCTCAGGACTATACTAGCTTTATCAAATCTAATTAAGAATATGAAAACAGCAAACAGATAGCAATAGGGGGTTTCAAGCAGATAATGGAGATTGGTGATAGTATGATCCTTCTTAACATAATGGGTCGATAATCATGCATAAATTCCTCGGTCTTGCATAGAGATCTTTGAATCAATCTAGTGTCCTGTTGCAAGTATTAAGCACTACGAAGATAATCTGGTCTGACTGTCAACAACTAACGTTCCTAATGTGTTCCGTAATTATTCAAACACTACGAATGCTAATTGTGTTTCTGATGGTAGACAAGTGTCAAGTATAATGTGCCATAATAATCAGTTCAAACATACGATAATTTTGTTAAACTGATCAACGAAATAAAGAAAT
>CM051457.1:105489779-105560982 GCA_028274465.1 Plantago ovata | reverse complement strand
GATATTGATCGAGATGAAATACACGATACATTTATTTAAGGTTTTGACATAAATGTGTAAAGGTTTTAACGTAAATGTGCCCAGGTTTTAACATTGGATATGTAAGGTTTGATGGAATTTTGACATAAATTTGTGAAGGTCTTGAGAAGAATGTGCTAAGGTTTTGACATAAATGTGTTAAGTTTTTAACTGTGGCTGAATTAAGTCATTGTTGAGCCGTGGGGATTCCACTGATATCGAAACCTTTATTCAGCTAGACCCAGCTCATGGTGTAGTAAGTAGAAAGGTGTGTGTATAAATTTATATCCGATGATCATCCATTGAAATATTGACAGGGTGTCTATTTGAAAATCCATTTCACAGGATCTTTGAATTCTACCATGCTTTTCTCTACCCTTTTAAAAATTGTCATATCATGTCCCTAAATGCCATAGTTCTTCTAGCTTGTTCTCGTTGCAAATCACACGTTTACATATTAGTTTGCTCAGTTGTCTAAAGCATAAAATTGTTATGCAGAAGAGGTGCTCGAATATGAAAAGCTGGAGGGTGTTGCCTCTTGATGATTTTATTCAGCAGCAGCAAGCATATTTTCAACAAGTTGATACCTTTGAGCTGTTAGAAGAGAAGGGTGTCACCAGAGGAGTCAAGTTAGAAATTAACCGCATATTGGTGATAGACAAACACAGTTTACACGGTCTCAATTAGTCCAATGTAAACCCATTTTGTATTCAGCATCTAACATTGTTGTAGTCTTTCTTACTTCTATAACGTAAGGAAGTACTTGAAATGGGCTGACCTATCTTATCTTCCGAGTGTATTGGATGAATTTTATATCAAGTCTAATCGGAAAGAAATAAAAAGTACTAGTAAATAACCCGTCGATGGGAAATAGTAAATTTAATTACAAATAATAATAACCCGTTGAGTTTCCAACGCAATTAGTGTTTTATAGTATTATGGAATAGCGTCGTAAACTGAGGTTAGTGTTTTAAAGTATTGCGGAATATCCGTCAAATATAGTTCAAGTATTGCCAAATAGACATGTCAAATGCGGTTAATGTTCTAAAGTAATGTGAATAGACCCGTCGAACGCAATTAGTATTTTAAAATATTGTGCAACAGACCAGTAGAAAATAGTTAGTGTTCTAAAATATTGTGAAATAGACCTGTCGGTCACCGTTAGTGTTCTAAAGTATTGTCGAATAAACCCGTCGAACGTATCTCGAGTATTGCGAGATAGAGCTGTTGGCCGCATCTAATGTTCTAAAGTTCGTGTTTTAAAGTATTAGTGAATAGATCCGTTGAACACAATTAATGTTTTAAAGTATTGTAGGCCTGTCAAACGCAATTAGTGTTTTAAACTATTGTGGAATATCCCCGTCAACCGCAATTAGTGGTCTAAAGTATTGCGGAATACCATCAGATATAGTTCAAGCATCGTCGAATAGACCCGTCAAACGCAATTAATGTTTTAAAGTATTGCGAATATATTTAGTGTTCTAATGTACTGTGCAATAGACCTATCGAACACAATTAGTGTACTAAAGTATTGTGTCATAAATCCGTCGTCCACGGTTAGTGTTCCAAAGTATTGTGAAGTAGACCCGTCGAATATATTTAATTAGTGTTCTAAGTATTGCGGACAGATCCACCAACTGAATTTAGTGTTCTAAAGTTTGTGTTTAATGCATTATCGAAAAGACTCACCGAACACAATTAATGTTCTAAAGTACTGCAGAATTGATCCGTCAAATGCAATTACTGTTCTAAAGTATTGTGAATAGGACCGCCGACCGCAGTTAGTGTTTTAATGTAGTGCCAAATAGACCCGTCAAACGCAATTAGTGTTATAATGTATTGCGGAATAGACCCGTCAATCATGGTTAGTGATATGAAGTTTAATTTGAGAAATAAACCCAAATACAGTTCGTGATCCAAAGAATTATCGAATAGACCCGCTGGACATAATAGTGTTCTACAGTATTGTGAATAGACTCGTCGGATACAGTTGGTGTTCTTAGGTATTGAGGGAGAGACCAACCAAATACAAATAGTATTCTAAAGTATTGTGGAATAGACCTGTCGAACGCATTTAGTGTTCTTATAGCGTATTGCAAAAGAGACCTGTCGAACATAATTAATTAATATTCGGAATTATTGTGAAATAGACACTTTACTATGTGAAAAACATTCGACCAATCAAAATGGACATAAAGTGAAGTTGAAATGCCATGTGGTTGAAGGAATAAGTATGAAAACTTCCTCCTTTGTAGAATATATACATATTTGGATTACGATTACATAATGATGAATAATGTTTTAAATTTTAATATAGAAGAAAATGTTAGAAAAAATATTAAAATTATCTTGTGGGAGATTGGGATGTTAATAAATCATCATATCCTAAACCCAAAATCCGTATTACCCGTCCGAGCCCAACCTATTACCCTAGAACAATTTTTTTACGGAGGAAGTTTAATATTCTCATTTAATAGATATACAAATATATTAATATAAATTTTAAATACTTTTCGTACTAAATAATATTAAAATGATTCATACAAAAAACTAAAATTATTGAAAAATAATTATACAAATAAAATATTTTGGAGAAAAATATGTGTGAAGAAAAATAACTGAACTTTGTAATATATAAAATTATATGTTAAGTGCATAGATACAATAAATAAATGTGAAGATACAATATTATAGCCGACCTGTCTATGGCGGGTAAGTTGAATAATTAACTGCGACGGGTGAATATTTTGCCGAGTTTGTGACTCAACACTCTGAGGATATAATAGACTTCAAAAACAAATTCCACAATCTACGTGATCTCTATTTTTAACATAGAAAAATTATTTACTTGCATAATTTCTTTAATTCAATCTTTCTAGATTTTTATATAAATGTTTTTACAAATATCAAAACTAAATTACTTTTAGTATACATATTTCATAATAATGCCAAATAGTCGAGTTTGTGACACCGCACTCTGAGGATATAGTAGACTTAAAAAAACAATCCACAATCTACGTGATCTTTATTTTTAACATAGAAAAATTATTTACTTGCACAATTTCTTTAATTCAATCTTTCTATATTTTTTATATTAATTTTTGTACAAATAGCAAAACTAAATTACTTTTAGTATCTGTGTTTCATAATAATGCCAAATAATTTTAATTCATAATATATACTAAAAATTGTTTTGAACATAATAATATCTATTTTTTAATATGTATATATTTATTTGAGAATAATGATATTAAAATAAAAATAATGAATATATATGGTGAAATGTAGAATTGTAAATTAGATTAATAGATTTAAGACATGTGGCGAGAATAAAATAATGGACCAATAAGAATAGAAGATTGTGGCACATGTAAAAAATAAGAGCATGACTTAATAATATATATTAAAAATCGTTTTGAACATAATATCTATTTTTTAATTAATATGTATATATTTGAGAATGATGATATTAAAATAAAAATAATGAATATATATGGTGAAATATAGAATTGTAAATTAGATGAATAAATTTAAGACATGTGGCAAGAATAAAATAATGGACTAATAGGAATAGAAGAGTGTGGCACAAATCTTTCTCCTTTAATATATAGATAGATTTTCACACCAATCAATCAATGTTAAATGTAACGTAGCATCATTTATATGATTAATGATTTTGAATTGAAGAAGATGCCGGTGATGATGATAAACATTCAATAGATGTTTTATTAATGAATATTTACATATTTTTACTTCATCTTTAATATAAAATACTTAATGTTTTTTTTTTTTTTTTTTTATTTTGTTATCTTCATTTTGAAACGGTTAAATATTTTATTAAATAAAACAAGAGCATGGTTTAGACATGAACCGAGAGAGAACTCAATGATACAAATCCAAACCATGTTTCAAAGTCCATTGATAATTCCTTCTAAAACATTAACTATTGTGTATTAAACATGAAGTATTTTTATGAAAGCACAAAGTTGATTTTATTTCAAAAAATATCTTTTTCAAGTAGTAGAGATGTCCATGTGTTTTACATAAATACATCCATGTTTAAGTTCTTAAATTGCAAATAACGGAGAAGGTTTCTTTTTTGTGAAAGAACGGTTTTTATCTAAGATGATTAAGGTTTTTGTATGAGATGATCAAGATTTTCATATTGGATATTTAAGGTTTATTAAAAGATGATTAAAAGTTTTGAGATATTGGTGGTTATAATATATCACTGTTCAAGGTTTCCCTACAATATACCTAAGAGTTCTTCTATAATGCTTAAAGTTTGTTATTTTGGTTGTAATAACGCTTCAGTACCCCGAAAAACGCTTAATTAGGGCTTAGGGTTAGGTGCCCTGCAACCCATCCTAACCCTAAACCCTAATTAAGACCGTAGTATCCGAACATAGTTATATCAGTTTAAGGGAATTTTGGGTTCACCAATCCCCTCTTAGGGTTTTAGAAAAATTATATATATATTTTTTTAAATATCTAAATAGTGTTGGTATCAACAGAAAAGTAACGATATATGTCCGACAAATGCTTAATTATCCCTGCACCCTATCTGATCCCTAAGCCCTAATTAAGACCGTTACACTCAGATTGTGTTTTCATGTTTCAAGGGTTTGAGTAGTCCATATCTTGTATAGAAACCTTAAAAAGTTTAATTTTTCATTATAATAAACGTTATTACAACCAAAATTTCAAAACCTTTAAACATTTAGGAAAAACCTTCTAGATTTTTTATAAAAACCTTGAACATCCAATATGAAAACATTTTCTTCAGAAAAATAAAAGCTTTTAAATTGTATAAAGAACCCTTATAGATTATTTAACTAAATCTCAAGTAACAATCCATATAGAAATAGTATATATATTTTATATAAAATAGTGCATGTTTTCATCAGAATAAGTGATGTTTATATTTTCACTATCGTCATGTTCAAAATGTGTGAAACACAAGAACACAAATTTGATTTTATCTTAAAAAAAACTCATAATTCAAAGATATAAATATTTTACATAAAAAAAATCATGTTTACGAGTCCATTGATAGTTTTTGTTAAACATGAACTTCTTGCATGAGGGATTAAATTTAAATACGAAACATAACCTTGAACATCCAATAAGAAAACCTTTGCTTTAGAAAAAGAAAACCGTTTAGATGTATATAAAAACCTTATAGATCGTATAAAGAAACCTAATATATTACTTCACAAAATTAACCTCAAGTAATAACCGAGTCAGATATAGTATATTTTTTACATAAAATAGTCAACGTTTTCATGAGAATAATTGATGTTTATATTTTCGCAACCATCATGTTTAACTTTTTAAATCACATGAACACAAATTTGATTTTATCTGATAAACTCACAATGCTGGACAAAGATATCACTACAAGAAAAACAACAAATAGTGACGCAAATTAGCGACGCATAACCATGCGTCGCTAATTTTTGCGACGCATAGCTCATGCGTCGCTAATTAGCGACGCATGAGTTTTGGTCGCTAAATTAGCGACGCATGGTTATGTGTCACTAATTTTAGCGACCCATAGCCCATGCGTCGCTAACCCATAGCTCATGCGTCGCTAATTTAGCGACCAAAACTCATGCGTCGCTAATTAGCGACGCATGAGCTATGGGTTAGCGACGCATGGGCTATAGGTCGCAAAAAACTGCATAATTTTCAGGTGGGTCTCCTCACATTCAACTGGAACTATAGGGCTCATCTGTTATCGGATTGGTGCGCATAACCTACCGTTTGATACCACGTTGAGTTATCTACGCGTGGACGTTGATTTGAGGTTGATTCAATATCGTATGAAGGAGTTATGGATGAAATGGCTAGACTGCACTAATCTTGCACACTTGAACGACTCCAAAACCTTTATTCGAACTTCTGAATATGTGCTTCTAAGGTAAGTCTAAGTTTTTCCCAAATGAACTTCTTGGCTTAAATCGAACTACGGTCACTCACGAACATATCCATGGAGATCGATAAACTTCAACAAGATCACTTTGCAGCGTTTTAAGCTCAAAATCACAGTTTCGTACCTAAGTGCTTGAAACATGAAAAACATCAAAACGTGACACTATTCTACAAAACTAAAATAAAAAAACACTTATGAAATAAGGAGTGCACAAAGAATATAAAATAACACCAAAACAGAAGTCCGTAACTAAGTAACCCCAACCGTTCAAAAATAAACTATTAGTGTCTAAGTAACTCAATCGTTAAGAAATAAAAAAAAAATTAAAATTTAATGACCTATTCCTTAGATAGTCCATTAGTAATTGAGATATCTCAAACCGTATGAAGATATAAACGGTTTATAAATATAAACATATGGAAGTGACTATGAAGAGCAACAACTATATATTATCTAGAACTTAAGTCTTCTTTTGGCTTCTGTACTATCTCCGCTAAGTACTCCACTCCTCTCCTTCTTCTGATCGCCTTTTCGAACCTTTTGGTGAACTCCTGGCTAAGTTGTTTGTAACTCTTGATGGAGCCGTTCTCCAAACCTGTCCACCACACCATTGCATCTCCCGAAAGAGTAGCGGAAAAGATTAATGCTTTGGTCCTAGAATCATGCCCATTATGCATCCATTTTGGTTCCAAACTTAATCAAGTAATTGGTTGGACATGTAGTTCCATCATAGGTGTCAAGAGTAGGGAATCCTCTTTCAGTGTTAACCCGATGGTTCCAGATCTCTTCACATAAGGCACTAGGCTCTTGGTCTATCTCTTGCTCTTTTTCTTTCACGGATGCTCTCAAAGCCTCTATTCGTGCCTTAAGTTCATCTTCTTGAGCCCTCATTTCTCCCAAAGTAAGTTCCGCTGTCGGAGGCGGATCGCTCCCCACTAGAGTAGGGAGTACCACTGGACCTCCAACTTGGTTCTCCATTCGGGTTTCAGGCAAGGTTTGTGTAACCATTTGGTTCAAGGGGATTTGGTTCTGAGTTACCATCTGAGTTTGTGGTAACATCTGAGTTTGTGCCACCACTTGAGTTTGAACCATTTGAGTTTGAGGGATATTTTCGTTTCCTTGCGCTTGGGATGCTCTGACCCTCCGGTCTATTATCTCTCTCAAATCATCTGGAGCCCCTTGGGGTCCTAACCGTGACTGAACACGAGGAGGTCCAACTCAATCTTGTATCGGTCTTGAATTAGCTCGAGATTGTGCTCCATCCTCTCTAGGTTGCACCACCTGATTTGCTCTTCCTTGTGCTTGCTGCTGGACTACTTGTTGTTGTATCCTTGCAACATCATCTGGTGCAAAACAACCTTGGATTGTTAAGAGGAGCAATCCAAATTGTTCTTCTCCCATACCGTAGTCCCTTGGTCTCACAACTTGTCCATTGGGCAAGGTGGATTGTAGTGCAGCTGGGTCCTGAGGAACAATGGGTTGTGGTGGTTGTGGAGGAGCAATGGGTTGTGGTGGTTGTGGTGGCAGTGCTACAGGAGCGAGTGGTGCTGGTTGAGAATGCACTCGAAGAGATCCAAACCCACTCCCAGCGGGAATTGCATTCGGGTTGTGATTACCCGAGCCTTCATTCCTCTCGGTTACACTTGCACTTGCTCCATCTTCCATCTCCATATCAACATTATCATTTCTATGTGTCCTTGTAGCTGCGGTTCCTCTTCCACCTCCCCTTCCTCCTAATGGGGGACGGTCCCGAGGACAGGTGGATTGAGGGTTTCTTGCCGCTTGAGCAATTCTAGTACTCTTCCTATTAACCATTTCGTAGGACTCTTGCTAGTAGGACAAAGGGTAACCTTTTGTTCAGATTCCCACAGACGGCGCCAAATGTTGATGGGTAAATTATCAAGTCCTTCTAATACGTTCTAAAGCGTTCCTCTTAACTTTAGCCTCCTTCCATTGCAAGTGAAGTCCTGAAAATAACTTGAGGGGGAGGTTAGTAACGGTTTTCCGGTTTGTCTAGTGATCAAACCGGACAATCGACTTTACGGTTAGAGGGTTGAAAGCCACTCTAGTGTATATAGTATAAAGTAGGTCAGCTATTGGTTACCTTTTGAGTTGAATGATGTCCACTATTTATAGTGTTTCCCAAATAGTGATAGGACTCCTGGGATTACGCCAAGTGTACGGCTATGATTGAATCTCAAGGCTAAAAGCCCATTAGTTGGCTTAATGGGCCTGGCCCACGTACCAAATTAGGGTTTTTCCAGGGCCAAGTAGGTAATTTCACGCTTTAAGGAACGTTCTAGGATTCTGTCCCGTTCTAGCGTCCGATAAAGTGTCTGATGCACGGCCCGACATCCGAGGTCCCGTCCGATATACGGTCCGATATCATGTGACCTAGTTCACTTCAGATGGACTATGTAAAAACTTCCGTAGGGTCCGACCAAATTCATGTCTCGCGCATATCGTCCGATACCAAGTTATGTGACGAACATATATCTTGAGGTATCGGACCTTGAGGTTTTGCCCGCGGACTTTGCGGACATGCTTCTCGCGTAGTATGTCGGACACTTGGTCCGAGTAGCAACTTTCTGGACATGTGGTCCGAGTAACACGTAGTCTGTTTGCCGGACTAGGGCTTATATGTCGGACATGTATGCCCTAGCCGCCGAGGTAAGTCGTCCTTTAGTTCGTACAGCGAATCCGGACATAATCCAACATTAACAATAGGTTTGAAATCACCAATAGAATTAGCTCTGAGAGCCATCAGTGTAACTGCTCCAAATTTTTGTGATAATGAACCTTTATTCTCACATATGCATGAGAAATGAATTTTTGTTGATTTGCTTGCACATGCAGCATGGCTCGGTGTATAAACTTGCTTTTGGTCCAAAAGCATTTGTTGTCGTCTCTGATCCCATTGTCGCGAGATACATTCTCCGTGAAAACGCATTTTCTTATGACACGGTATGCTACACTCCAAATACCCTTGTATTCTTACTTCTTACTAAACTTCATATAGAATTTCGTCACTCTTGGCAACTATGTATGTCTTGTCCTAAGTCATGGTCAAATGCATGGATTTCCTTTTATTCCACTATAATTCCTTCATGGAGGAATAAGATGTCATTGGCTCATACTATATATTATGATGATATTGTCTAGGGTGTCCTTGCTGATATATTGGAACCTATCATGGGAAAAGGACTTATACCTGCTGATCTTGACACTTGGAAGTTGAGAAGAAGAGGTGAGCTATTACCATTTCCTATCTAGTTACCTTTTTTCTTTCATGTGTATTCTGCCTCACTTGTCATTTTACTTCAAGGCATCATTGGTGATATTATCTTCTACTCCCCTACTACCATTTCATGGTAGTTGCTAATGCAGCATTCGAATTCTTTGAGATCTATAGGTGCTCTAGGTTATATTACTGCAATAGTATTTGGATTGGGTTTCAAGTTTGTCTTTATTCTGAGCTTTCTATTAGTTAGATTCGTGGGGAGCAAATACAAAAAAGGTTCGGTTTGAGTATGTTCTGATTACTACAAAGTATCACATGACATAATAAAAATGCCTTACCTGCTCTGCAAAGCTTACTGCAGTCATGCTTATATATATTCTATTTAAGATATCTTGTACGAATTCCCCCTTTGCCTCAACCAGTTTTGCAAAAAGATTCTTGCTGATGTAGTTATACTACTAGTACTCATCAAGTGAAAAAACTTTATCAAGATACATATTTGTTGAATGAAGACAAATTTGGGAAATACAATGTTTCTGCAGAGCAATCATGCAATTCTATATTTTTTTAGCATAAACAAAGAGCATAAGTGTTCATGTTTATGGCATGCCTTGCAGTTATCGCTCCTGGATTTCATGCATTGTACTTAGAAGCTATGGCCAAAGTTTTCACTGACTGCTCTTTGAGAATGACTGCAAAAATTGAAAAGCTTCTTGAGGCAGAAGCTTCAGGTGGGATGAAGAAGATTGAGCTGGATCTTGAATCTGAATTTTCTAGTTTGGCTCTTGATATCATTGGACTTGGTGTCTTCAACTAAGATTTTGGTTCTGTTACAAAAGAATCTCATGTTATTAAGGTACGAGTAAGCATTTTGGATACTGGTTTCTTACCCTCATGTTGAATATATAACAATACTAACTGAATCTAATGAGTAGAACTTCAAGGGATTGTATTTCTATTGTCTTCGCTTCTCTCTTACCATTTGATTGCTTCCAAATTCCTGACTGTGCATCTTCTCCAGGCTGTTTATGGTACTCTTTTTGAAGCCGAGCATCGTTCTACATTCTACATTCCTTACTGGAAAGTCCCGTTGGCAAATTGGCTAGTTCCTCGGCAACGAAAGTTCCAGAAGGACCTAAAGGTCATTAATGATTGCCTTGATGGTCTCATAAAAAATGCAAAAGAAACCAGAGAGGTGAGACTATTTATACACTCTGAATGTTGGGCATTCCAAGAATTTTTCTTTGATTATAGATGTCATCATATAGTGTGCTTATATCCTTTGTGGTTTACATAGGAAGCTGATGTTGAAAAGCTGCAGCAAAGGGACTACCTAAATATCAAGGTTGAGAATAACTTTTGCTATGGGGTCTAACAGTTAGACGGTTGCAAATTAGGGGAGTGAGCCTAACACTTGGGTGGGTGGTGGTATAGTTTTAAGGTGTCTAACTGTTAGACCTCCTAACAAAGGTTTTTGCAGTCAAAGTTTGCTATATACACTGCAAGAAAGACGAAGTTTGTAAATTAATGATTTTGAAAGCTCAGAATGGTTGATTCAGCATTGTAACTACAAAACATTTGCAGGATGCTAGTCTGTTGCGTTTTTTGGTCGACATGAGAGGTGTGGATGCTGATGATCGTCAGGTAAATGGCCTTCCTATGTGTCTTTTTTTCTGTTCTTTTTCTACGGATATAAAAACCAGTATAGTAATTTCAAAATTTTCAACTGCTCTAATAGCTAAGAGATGACCTGATGACGATGCTTATAGCTGGACATGAAACTACTGCTGCTGTCCTTACGTGGGCTATTTTCCTTCTCGCTCAAGTAAGGTCACAGTTGAATTTACTAGATGCTGATTTTTTTTCGCACTTGGAATTGATGTACCGTTTGGTTGTCATGCACGCATGCTGCTACTTCAGTAATGTAATGCGGCAGAATGAATGTTTATGCAGAATCCTTCCAAGATGAAGAAAGCACAGGCGGAGATTGATTTAGTGCTTGGTCAGGGAAGAACAACATATGAAGCAGTAAAAAAATTAGAGTGTAAGATAAGGCATTTGAAATTTGAGTGTTAATTTGGATCAGGTACTTACGACTTATTGTCGTGGAGTCTCTACGTCTATACCCTCAACCTCCGTTGTTGATCAGACGGTCTCTTAAACCTGATAAGTTACCAGGTATGCATATGGTCCTTTGTTGGTACATTTGTGATTTGTCAAAGTGACTACAGTAATCTTTGACTTCAAATGATGAAATAATATAGAGAGAAACTGAATCTTGGAATTTCTAAGTTGGTTGAACTCCTGAAACTTATGACACTCATATTGCAGGTGGTTATCAGGGCGACGAAAATGGATATTCTATCCCAGCTGGGACCGATATATTTGTTTTCGTAAGTCCATGCCATGTCACAATAGCTTCTAAGCTGAAATTGGTTGCGGTTTCATCAAATCATTGCTTGTTCTGACAATAACCTTCTAAATTTGTTCAATCAGGTATATAATCTGCACAGATCTCCGTATTTCTGGGACAACCCGAATGATTTTGAACCAGAGAGGTTTCAAGTACAAAAGCCAAGTGGAATTGAAGGTTGGGCTGGTTACGATCCATCACGTAGTCCAGGAGCATTGTATCCAAACGAGGTACATTTGTTGCTCTATTACAATTAGAGTTTCCGGCAGTCTCTTCATTTTATGGCTGCTAACATGTCTGTTGTTGACAATATCAGATAATCTCAGATTTTGCCTTCCTGCCATTCGGGGGTGGGCCAAGAAAATGTGTTGGGGACCAATTCGCCCTCATGGAATCAACCATAGCACTGGCAATGCTTCTGCAGAAGTTTGATGTGAATCTGAAGGGATCTCCAGAATCAGTGGAGCTGGTCACAGGAGCAACTATTCATACCAAGAATGGACTCTGGTGCCAACTGCAGAAGAGATCTACTCCAACATATGATTAAACTTCTGAGATTAGAACTTAGGTTACATACAGTGCTGCAGTTTTACTTGGCTGAGTCGTTTTTTGTTCTATTTTGAGCACGAGCAGTGGCGATTTTGTCAAAAGATGTATTATAGTTTCAACTTACACCTGTCATATAACGAGTAGATGCCGATGGCAGGGAATTTCAACCCCTAGAAAGTATAGTTTATGCATGTACTATGTCTCTAAAGCAAACATCAACATTACTAGCTAGGCGTGTAAGCATTATGCAGCTTGAGTATGCTGGCAGAGTACGTGGCATGTTTCTTAACAGAAGCAGGGACTTGAAAGCTATGCTAAAACAACACATGAATTGATTAATCACAAATGAATAGAAAACAGAGTTAGGTCTAGTTGTATGTTTGTCTGTTCAAACAAATTAGTGGCATGTGGTCATGAAAATTCCCCACTTAAGAAAACCTTGAGGTTCTAATGTATCTACATCTGTTGTGGCTAGATGCATTGATGTCAACAAACATCGTCATGAATGTCTAGCTGTCCCATGTAACGTTCTCACATTGTGCTCGTCCTGATATAACAAGAAAGGATATTACAACACATTTAAATCAGAAAACAATGAGGATGCATAACAACATATTGTTGCAAGGAGCCAAGGACCAACCTGCAGGCTGAAGCCGAAACCTGGTTGTCTAAAATCCAGATGCCCCTGCAGAAATTAACCATTATGACATTGTCATTTAACAAATATAATCCCATTCTCTGTAAGGCCTCATTTCGTTTGTTTGATAGGATAACAAATGGATGAACGCTGTTTCACTGTTCATCAAGAACGGTGGATAGAGCATACTAGACAATTGACACGATGAAAGATAACACGTTCCCACTATTTCGTCCATTCATATCAAGCAAACCAAACGAGGCCCAAGAGACCACATGGAACTATGTCCTAGTAGTAGACAACAGTACCTTTTTTCCGTTCCTGCTTGCCTACTTTTTGCATCTTTTGTCCACCTCTTCAGGATGTACTGCGATGCGATACTAGAAAGACCACACATTTGTAGAACAATCATAGAATGACTGCAAAGGGAACCTTTATGCTCAAACATTAGGCATGAACAAGAAACTTCCGACTTCGCCTCGTTCCACATAACAATGAATGTGTCAGTTTTCTCACAGTCATTGACGTTAAACATTACATTTCCTCTCTATGTTCTTTGTTATCAATTTAGATAGTATGTCTATTCTACTTTTACCTCTAATGTTACAGTTTTGAAGTATTGCTTGGGGCTAATTTATGATGAATGGTGAAATTGGTGAATTGGTAATTCGTTTGACTGGAAAGTGCTTACATTATGCTAATGTAGACTAGCTGTTGAATTGCTAACCGCGAGGGTTAAATCTTTAGTGATACTGTTTTTAGTGTTGTTAGGCTTCTATTGGTATAGCTTGTAGATCAGGGCCTTATCTTTGGTGATTAGTGGAAATTGAGTAATGAGGCTAGAGTACCATCCCTCTATGAAAAGACCTTGGTTCAGTATTGGGAGGGTGTAAAACAGGGTTTTGGACAAACCAAATCATATTATTTCGACTGGAATAGAAATATCCTTCCAGAAGTCTGTAAACTGAGAATATGCCTGTATGAATGGCTATGTATGTGTAAGTACTAATCTAATTATGGTTCAACAGCCTACAACAATGGAGTTAACTTGGGAGGAAACAAAGTGGGAAGGGTAATTGGTTGAGGTGTTCGATAATTTGTTACATAAACTCGAATTCTAACTGATTATTAGTGTTTGGTGCTAAAATTCTACTTGTATAACTTGAAGATCAGTGCCTAATCTTGGTAGTTATTAGAACTTGTTGTGCTGTTGAGATTTGAGAACTAGTAATCATCTCCTTCGGCATTTGTCCGTTGTCAAGACCATCTTTTTCGTATACTAGGATCTGTTATTTTCTTTTACTTACTATTGTTGCAGAGGTAATATTGAGTAGCATATAACGTGTTATCTTTTTTATGAATATTATTCACCAAAAGAAGATGGCATTTAAGCAATAAGCCTCTCATGTCTGTTTCTTTTCAAGCAAAAATGTAGCTTTTAGCTCCATTCAAGTTTTAAAGAAAGTTATCCTGTTGTATATATGTAGGACCTCAATCTGAAGATGCTAATGCGCAAGAAATGTGGACCTTTGCTTCTGGTGAAGAAGGGCCCTCAATAAGTAACAGGAACACATCGTATACTGCAAGCGTCTCCCAATCAACTAATGCCAGATTTGAAGCACCTGTTGTCCATAGTGGAATAACCAGAAGCCCGACTAGGAATTCCACAGAAAACATGAGCTTGATTGCACAATCAAATAGCACCAATCAAAACGGTTCCATTTTTCAAAGGTACTTATTTTTTGAACATAACAATCATGGTTTTTATCTTATGCCATGATTCATAGTTTGGATGAATTTATTGACACATCTTGAAATGTATTTATGCAAGGCTCTGATACAGACACCCGATGTTCAGGATTTACTTTTCGCGTCAAAGGACCTTTTCTTTTGGTGTCTATGCTTAGACTTTGGTTGTCTGTTTTGCATGTATTGAACGACGGATCAGTAAACTTCAAAAGCGATGCGGATATAGATACATATATCAGCCTCTAGAAAAAAACCAATATTTTAATTGAGACAAGATCCCATAGGAACAGACAGAAATGGTGATTCCTGCCTTGTCACGAATGTTTAATTCCAATTATTATACTGCTACCATGTCAAACCGTTTTACTTGTGGTCTTTCATCATACCTGAGTGTTTTGAAGTTTTAAACTGTACATAGGTAATACATATGCATCTAGTGCAATTATTGCAATTCAGTTTGTATGTTCTCATCTTTTGTTCTTCTGTATGTTTGTATTGTTTGTGGTGCAGATGCATTTTCATGAAGGGTTGTCTGCACGATATAACGTGGGAGATTCTACGAAACTTCTCTTTAAAGGTAATCGGGGAAAATCTGCCTCAGAGAAGCTTACTGAGGAAGGATTGGTCAAGTTTTCAGCTCGTGTTGCTATTCAGGTATACATATGCAAGGCTCATACAAGTCACAAGCTATGATCTATATCACTGCTTATGAAATGTGTGAATACATTGGCTACACTGCCATTATGCCAAGAAGGATAATAATCAAAAGCATATGTCATTTTGCTTTTAATACCATTTACATAATTACATTACATGGAATTCAAGGAATGGAATTCGGCAAAATTGTTTTCATACGTGCTCATAGTTCTAGACAAGTCTATATATCATTATGTTTTTAGCACCTTTTATAGTACACAGATTGGACATAATTCCTCTATATATTTTTTTTCGACTTTTTCCTGACTCCGTAAGAATAGTCACACAGAATTTGCCACATATTCTTAGTACCGTTGTTATGTGTGATTGCTTTATATTTGCTTCTTTTAATTCTCATCTGTGTACAGATGGATGTTGTGAGATGCTTCAGTGATGCAGAGGGACCCCAATGGAAACACTATTTTTCGGCAATCCAAATGACCCTGAGACATTCAGGTTTTGCTGCTTATTATATTCCTGCTCCTCAAGTTATATCTTCTGCGACGCCGTAAATCGGACCAAAATATTGATGTGCCATGGCATAATTATCGTGGAGAATTAAGAAAATTTAATACACTCTTGTTGGTGTTTGTTCCGTTTTCAGTCCATTGTCTTGGCTTTGTGGACTTCATAATTATGTCGCCTTTAAAATTTTATAGAAGGTTACAATTTAGCATTAAATCCTTATCATCTAAGGGATCCATCTGCAGATTTGCAGTCTACATTGGTGAATACTCCCTCCATTTCATTACAAATTTGTTATTTCACCAAAAACGACACTTGTTTACAAGCATCTCATTTCCTTTATCAATACTCACTCTTTACTTTTTATTGCCCACTTAACACTTTATCAATATAATCTTACATTCATTGTGGAATCTCATACCAAGCTGTGTTATTTGGTGCATTTGGATTGGGAGAAACGATAGATGTTTCTAAGCTGGATAGGAAATTTCTCAATGATTTTTGGGGTTGTTACTTTGCAGGTTTGATGCAACTGCATGTAACTCTTTGACTGATTGTAGTAGCTTAGTTTTTCTTATGTCTGATGAGGCACATCCCGTTCATTTCTCTCTAATAAAATATTTACCTTTAAAAATATAATTCACAAACCATTTTTATTGAATGTCTTAACTCTTAAATGCATACCAAAAGTAATATATGGACATATTTGCATTCGGAACTTTCAAGTTTCAAGTCTTTCACAAGATCTAATTAGGATTTTTAATTGTGAATATAGGAGGAGATGTGAAGTTGCAGAGGCTCTTGTCGAGAAGAACTTTGATTTAGTTTTTCAAATAATATATGAATTCACTCTTCCACGTAATGTTTGTATCTTGTCATTCTAACTTTCATTTTTGCAGACCTTGTTTTCCTCCTTTTCTTTCCTGCAACAATGGTTAATACTTTACCTGGTGGGTGGCATTCCAGCTGTTAAAATATATGGTGAAGTTGCTTCATCACTTGCCGACAGAAAAAAGGGAGGTCAATTGACTGAGTTTTTCAGAAACATAAAGGGTACCATAGACGACGAAGATTCGGACCAGGTACTATAACGATCCTTTTTCAACAAAGTTGAGCTTCTTATTTAACTGTAAAGTATGGTGTGTGCTCCTCTTTAGGTAATGGGCTGGATTTCATTTTTCTTTCAGGCGGATGCAGTTATTTGCTATTCTGGTTCACGGAGATACATATTTCTTGTTTTATGAAATTGCTTTATGTAATCTAAATGCTGAATTGGAGGTTTACTTTCCTTTATCTGGAGTATGAATGTATTTGCTATAGGTGTGCAGCCATCAATGTGTATGTAATCTAATAATGTGTTCTGCAGGTTTTGGGGGCAACAAACACAAGGAGCGTCCGGATCGCCTCATTGACATGCTAACTAGTAGCCACAGGTGAAATTTCACTTTATCCTGGCATTTACTTGTAAATCCTTATAATTGTGATAAATTGGAAAGATACTATCTAGCACTGTTTCATGTATGTGTTTATTCTGTTTTCCTACATTTGAATTATAAATTCTTATAATCCAACTTTGGTTTGCAGGAAAGTACTGGCATGTGTTGTCTGCGGTCGTCTTAAAAGTACTTTTCAGATAGCATCTTGGAGTGGAAGTGTAGCTGATGTTCAGTATGTTGCACATCAGGTCATTTTTCATATGCCATCATGTTATATTGATTTAGTTCAATGTTTCTTCTATTAGCGTGAAGTTGATGTTCTTTGCTAACTGAAGTACTGAACATCACATGTGGTTCTCATCCTAGAGAGTCACAATATTGGTTGGTTACGAGTGTTCAACTAAAGAAGCTAGCCTTGAACTGAATGTGCTTTGTGGTTCTTATATTTTAACCTTGTTAGATATTGGTGAACAACTCGAGACAGGGAAGGTACCAATTAAACAGTAAACAGATAAGCGCTGTTAAATTTTTTGCTCTTTAAGGATTAGATTTGTTGATGGATGATGTAATAACCAGAAAAACTGAAACCGTAGCTTCCTGGGCTTGCAATTATTCCGTTGTTTTCCATCTGTAGTTGCACATGGGGATATATTATTTATGCACATTCATTTCTAGTTTGTGGAACCAGCTCCCCTTATTCTCTCTCTTTTTGCAGGCATTACATGCAAATTCACTTCCAGTTCTCGACATGTGCAAGCAGTGGTTGGCTCAATACATGTAGTAGCCTATTTCTCAGAGGAATCACAGTATGCTCTGAAAGGTGACTGTACTGGCTGGCTCTCCTGTACCATGTTGTTCCTCCAGCAAGCACGGATGCCTTGAATTCAACTCATGAGCCACTGGGCTGTCATGGTTCTACATGTAGTCATGTTACTACTCAGCCTTACGAGAGAGTTTGTTGGTAGGAAGGGTTGTGTTGTCGCTGGAATATCACTCTAGTGCTAGGTGTTGCCGGAGCCGGTTCGTAGAAAGCGATTACACTGTCACCGGAATATAACGCCGCTACTAACTAACCTGGACGATGCTAGAGTCTATTTGTAGGAAGGAAAGATTGTGGTGTTAGCTCGTTGAAACTGGTTTTTTGAGAAATCGGAATGGATGATCCGGATATACCATCAGATTCTATAAGTTGTACATAAGGTATGAAGGGCCTGAGTTAGATGCCAACTAGCAAAAAATTTACACAACAAACCAAGTGTAAATACTCTACATCACATGCAGTTTGTATTTCCTCAACAAACGTACTTTACATATTAGTATTGTCTGGTGATGATTGTGTAGGAATATTCACTAAAACAATCATTATCTGATATGTGAGGGCCTATGGGTCACATACAACTAGGTGATAATTATCCCGGTTAAGCATTGAAATAAATTAAAAGTCGATTGGATTGATATCATTTAATTTACTACTAGAATAGTTCGTTTGATGGAAATCATCAAGTTAAATTAGATTTAAACTTAATTAATAGGGAAAATTTCATCTGGACCCCTCCATAAAATTTTTATTACAAAATCTTCCCTCTTAGAATATCAATTACATTTACCCCTTGTTCGTGAAATGTAATTACATTTTGCCCCACGGATTTGACTCTCAGGGAACTAAAGTCTGGAAATGTCAATTTTGTCCCCGTTCAATTTTCAATAGCCAAAAAATTAATTTTTTTTATTACACATTTGACTCTAAATTTTTTATATTTAAAAAATTGACTATAAACTATTTAAAATAAACACCCAATATTTAGATAAATTTCAAAATGGTCTAAAAATTAATCCATAAGAAGTCCCTACAAAACTCACATTTAAAAATCAATCCTACTAAACAGCTCCAACCGGAGCTTTTGCCGGAAAATTTCCCCAGTCCCAACCATTGTTGGACCTGTAAGGGATAAGGAATATCTGGGAAGCAATGTTCAGGGGCAGATTAGAAGAGAGTTTTCCCCAGTCCCAACCATTGTTGGGCCTGTAATCTTCCACCAACCCAGAACAAGAGGAAGGATCAATGGCAACCGAAATCAGCGTACCAAAGTTGGACCAGGAGTCCAGCCAAAAAGAAAAATTTCCTTTTCCAACTTGCCAAAAAAATTTAGTCCTGAATTTTATCTCTAACCAAAATCATTCTCTTCCAAATCCCAGAAGCAGTAGGAGTGGTAGTAACTTGAGCAAGGTCTTTCAAGGAGCAGTACTTGGTCATAAGAAATTTTGACCAAAGAGACGATTGGGATCTGAAATTAAACCACAATTTTGCATCAAAAGCAGCATTGATGTCATGCATTTTTCTGATGCTCAAACCCCCCTCCTGGATGGGAATGCTAATCTTAGACCAGTTGGCCCAATGAATTTTGGACGAGTCAGCATTGGAACCCCAAAGTAAGTTAACCAGGATTTTATCAACCATTTTGGTATTTTGGTAACGGCAACATGAGGAGAAAGGATATGGAGGAGGTAGATGGGCATAGAAGAAAGGACGCTTCTAATCAGAATCCACCTACCTCCCTGAGATCGCATTCCAGCCCATGAGTTTTGCTCTGATTTTGTCCAGCAAAGGGGAGAATAAGCAGAGTTTTTTGTTACCTCTTGAACTCGATTCCCATTAACAATCACACTGAAATGACAACAATTACTTGTTCTCATAATCAGATCTCTCCAGGATTGAGAGAAGTCAAAAGCGGTTAACATAGAGCTCAAGAAGGACCAGCTAAGCCTATCATAGGCTTTGAGAAGGTCCAACTTAATTATGGCATTGGAGCCCTTATCTTTGGCAGTTGTATTATCATGGATTTCTCTGATGATGGGATCTGATAGGTTTAATACAATCGAGCTTATGCCCTTCCTGAGAATTTTCTTCTTCTATGCGGCATCCATAGTGGCCGAGAACGCTTCTTCTCCGTCGAGGGCTTCCTCACATCCTTGATGCGCCATTAGTGCCCTGATCATAACCCAAAATCTCTTGTTCCATCGAACTTGTCAATCTCGATTCGAGTTGTCATCATGATACTCCCACAGACGGCGCCAATTGTTACGAAAACAATCAATCACGGACTGTAACTCGAACAGACAAGAACAAACAATAAAACAATAAAACAAGAACGCAAGATTTAACGTGGTTCAGCTGTAAATAGCCTACGTCCACGGGAAGGAACCGATTCTCCACTAAAACACGAACACAAGAGTACAGATACAAGAACCAAAGATGAAGCTATCCGCACAACCTGCAACTTCTATACCTCTATGATTTCTCTCTGGTTTTCCTCTCTTGTTTTCTCTCTGTATTGTAAGATTAATAACCTAACAACAAAACCCAGAATTTTCCCAACAAAGGAACTTGTATATACTACTCTAAACTTGTTCACCAAGTTGTAGTAACCGTGCTATATTTAGTTTCCTAATTGATCTCGATCCGTTATTCCTAAAAGAGTTCTTATACCATATGATCAACTTATCTTGAGTTAATTGTTTCCAAGTAGAACTCATGCTACAAATCTCACAAGACCAAAAGAGCCCGGCTGTCCCGTTGATGAACCAACTTATTCCGCTGAAACCAGATGAACCGAACCACTAATTATACCTGAGATATGTTATGCTTACGAAATACAATAAATTAACAACACTTCGGTCCTCAAGTCAAGTTCCAAACATACAGTATATTACAATAATTTAACCCTACTACAATCCTCAAGTTCCACACATAATATATTAAAATAAAAATATTACAATAATTTAACACTAGTCCAATCCTCAAGTTCCAAACACATATTAAAATATATAACAACGTAACACACAATAAGGCGCATCACTGTCCTTCACGAATTTCTTCAACTTTTTCCCAGTAGATCGACCACTCGACTTTGACATCAACCATGCAAGAGCCAATATTAACTTTTTCTTCCTTGCCTTCACCCTCGATTTGAGGTTTGAATGTCAACCTTATTGGATCTTTTTCTTTTCCAAAATCACCATGCTCTATACATAGTATCAGAGTCCCAGACCGATGATCAACACAGATAGTTTGGCGTGAGAGCATAAAAGTGTTGTTGCGGACTTCAACACACTCCTCATCAAGTAGCACAACCTTCCTCTCTTCTTCACTAGTACTCGACACATCCGTATAGGCAGTAAAACGATAGCGGCCATACATCGTCCTATTCATTATTTGTGGTGACATATCATCAACAAGCTGCACATAGATATTGGCCAGAACACTGTAGGTGACAATGCTACGTCTCACCTCCAGCAAGTAGTGCTCGCCGGTTCCGTCCACTCTGCACGCACACGGTTTGCTTGCTTTACAGCAGTTGGATACATGGTCCTGATATTCTTTGTTAGGGTCCATGACATATTGATCGCTATCATCATCTGCAAAGCGTTCATCGCCGGCCACCAGGTTGGTTTGACATTTAGCAGATAGTCTGAGATATTTGTCGTCAGTAGTAGTGCCACGGCCCTTCAAAAACAGTTTGGCTTCTATGCACAGATTAGCCTGGGGAGGAGCCACAGGAGGGAGGGGAGGACCCGTGAGTCGTAAATATGGATGCTGCAGCATGCATGAATTAAGGGTCAATATTAATAAATAAGTAGACCATGTGCTAATTGCTTCATTCCGAATAATAATAACATAACAAGAATAGACTTGAATATTGCAAATGTAAAAATAGTTTGTCAAGTGGGGAAACTAAGTAAGTCATGTATAACTTGTAAATGGCAGGCTAGGCTAGCTAACATGGAAATACTTACTACTAACTTAGGGCGGCAAGGACATGCAATTTGGTAATAGCCAAACAAGCATATATGCTTGGCATATATGCTTGGAGCTTAGAAAGTAGTGCTAGTGTAAATAAATCTTTTATACAAAAGAAGAGGTACACTAGCTAACTACACAAATATAGAGCTTATACAGATATGCTCAACTAACCCATGCAGAAAAAACAGTAATAGCCTATATTGTAAGCTGGTAGGATTGAAAAGACAGGATCAAATCAAAACATACACACATTCATGCATCAAAAGCATCATATCCTGATAAGATACACAAAACAAAATGAAGGTAAGTAATAAAACAATCCAATTACCTTTTTCGTGAGGGTTTGGCATTTCACCCTGGGGCGGTTGAAGATGACATTGCTCTCATGAGCACCATGTGCAATGCAAATCAGGCTGACTTGACCATACACATCCAGTGAATAATCGTCCTCTTCGGAAACAACATTATCATGATGATAATCACTGATACGTAGTTTGAGTGAATGTATTTGCACGGTATTAGGCAATGTGTTATTAGGCTCCCCTGCAGCAAGGAAAGGAAACAAGATTCCATTAAAAAAAATAAAAAAATTCATTCATTCATAATTTACACACTCACACATACATACATACATACATCATTACAGCTACCAAATTATAGGAATGAACATGCACAAAATCTAACAAGAAAAATTAATATAAATAAATAAATCAAAGGGCAGGATTAATTAGGGTTACCGTAGTGATAGAGATTCCATAACTGAGGGTCAAATCGAAATGCCAAAAAATCGCCATCTTCATCTTGACCTCGCACTGGACACACCACCATGTGCCAGTGCTGATTGATGTACTCCCCGGTTTTAGTCAGTTGGTCAAATATCTTGTTGTCACGGTCAAAATCTTGTTTAGCTAGTTTCCGATACTCAGTAGCCTCCCAATCATACCCAGAATCGTAAGTTGGTTTGAGTGATTCCTTATAATATTGCATTCGCTCCTGTCTTTCTTTTTCTTTCTCATCAGCCCCCCTATAATCATAAGGGTCAGAAGATAGCACCATCTTCTTGCCGCCAGCGTCTGCTCTTGCTCGTTTCTTATCAACTGGATCCATGTCTTCAACATCATGGATGATATCTTTCCTGTCGGCAGATTCCTCCATGTCTATGTCTTTCCCAGAGGAAACGGCGGCGGCGGAATTGGCGGTGTCTTCCACGTCATCCGAATAATAGTCTTCCATCATCACCATCTGCTCCACCAACGGAAACTTCTCCAGATCCGGCATCTGCTCAACATCCCGAAACGGCCTTCTCTCCGTCTCCCCCGGTTTCTTCTCTAGCACCTCAGAAACTATCATGTCCATCGAGCTCCCAAATTTCGCAACCAAACCCTAGATCTCAATTCAATTGCCTCTGTTCCCTATATGTGACAGAATATATATATAAGTAAATAAATAATATACTCTATAAATTTTTGGGGTATGTTAATGACTGGGCTGAGCCCTTCAGAGTAGGGAGACCAGTCTGGACTTTACGGTCCATGTATTATTTGGACCTCCCCACCCGTGTGCATCTATCGTCTATTTCATTTGGGCCTTTTGGATCATCACCGATGCAAACTGTCCAGTCCAATTCCTTTTTCTTTTTTCTTCTTTTTTTTTTATTATTATTATTTTATTTTTTTTTATATAAAGGATGGCTTTCCATTATCAACTCAAATCCAGGGAAACAAAAGGAAGCACAGAGGACCCCTCACAATCTAACACAGTACTACGGGCTAGCATATGAGCTAATTTATTACAATCGCGAAAAACAAAATTAAAAGACACAGTCTGAAAATAAGAAACTAGCACTTTGGCTTCCTCAATTATGCTCCCAGCAGCTGATAAAGAATGATCAGAACTTTGTAACTCCTGTATGATACGCAAACAATCGCCCTCAATGATAACACGGGGTACCACAACACCTAGCACATACTCAATCATTTTTTTTTACCTCAGCACCAGACGTATGTTACGGATCTAATCCAGTAAGTTTGGTTCGGTGAACAGTTGCTTCTCTAAGAAGCTTGAGCGAGATATTAGCCATATATATAAATCAGAGGAAAATAATATAAAACGAAAATAATAAATCAACAATTGAAATAATATTTCTATTTCTAGATCACAATTAACAAACTAAATAACAAGGACCTTTAGCCATTTAGCTCCCACTATTTTCACATATGCATTGCCCTAAAACAAGTACATACGAGTAATGTAAAATAGTTACTTTAGTGGCCAAGATCCACATTACTACTATATTACAGGTCTTGATGCGATCAAGTAGATATAGCATGACTGGTAAGACTATCCAATTGCACATGCAACTCTTTGTTGGTTAAATCTAATTTAACCCTGATGTCTGAATAATTTTTTTACATGAGTGTTTTCTATACAAAGACCCATAAGATAGAATGATTAGAAGGCGAGATATCCTTCATAACTGGACCAGGTCAGATATCAAAGATTGGGCCGGCTCCATGGCCATGAGTGCTTATCTTTGGGTTGAGCTCCTCAATTCTCAAGGTCCAAAGGTGGAAATCATTTTCCCAAGAAAAACGAAAGGGAGAGCCGCAAGTCGATAGCGTTAAAATTTTGAACACGTTCACCATATTAATTATCACAAGTATCTTGCAAGTTGCAACAACCCGAAAAGTTAGAAAATCTCAACATAGAACTTTGACACCTATGGCCTTCTTCATATGCTAACCCTGTCTTTTGGGCTCCCCTCATTTATTCGGATAAGCATTCTTTATGCTCCTGTTATACTTTTTTTTTTTTTTATAATGTTGGCAATCTGCAACTGCTACCATTTTTACCATTTAGATACACACCCGCATTCTTTATGCTCTTGTTATACATTTTATTTATTTATTTATTTTTATAATGTTGGCAATCTGCAACTGCTACCATTTACCATTTAGATACACACCGGGTAAATCCAAGTTAGATCGTCTATATACAAATTATGATTAAGTGTGGAATCAGACCGACATAATACAACATTCGAACAATGTGGAGCGTTCTAATTCGGTGCGGATCTTCTATCCCACTTTTTCGTGTCCCATTTAATGTCCCACTCTCCTACATGTGTCATGTGACATTTTAATTTTACTTATCTAAATTAATTACTTACTTAACCCCCACCCCCCCCACACACACACACACACACACACACACACACACACACACACACACACACACACACACACACACACACACACACACATATATATATATATATATATATATATATATATATATATATATATATATATATATATATATATTTTGCTTTTGGTTTTTCTTTGTTGTTTCATAATATAATTTCAAATATTGATTTTCCGCGGTACGATTTAGGATTAATGTGGAGTCAAACATAGACTAAAAAAGTTAACAAAATCAAATTGAAAGTTTTAGCAGAGACGGACCAAGTACTACCTACTCCTGGTTGCGCTCTGTTATGTAACAAGTTTTTTTTTCTTTCTAGTAACCGAACATTTTTTATGCTCTTTATTTTTTAATGAAATTTAACCGATTCAAAAAACAAAACAAAAAAAATATGTATAATTGATTCAATATTTAGTGCAATCGATTCTCTTTGCCAACTTGATGATGGAGATTAGAGAATGTAAATTTTGGAAAAAATGTGAAGCAGAACGTGGAGAAATAATTGAGTAAACAATTTCCTAATTATTTATTAGGAGTGAGATGGTTTAGAAAATACTCAATTAGTACATAGTTAGAAAATAATGAAGTAAAATTTAAACGTAAAATTAATGAAGTAATAGATTTCCTAATTATTTGGAGAAAGAGTTATGCTTTTTAGTTGATAAATACTATTACCATAATTTAATTCATGTATATATGTATATATAGTTAAATAAAATATAATTGTAGTTAAATAAAAGTGGAACATGGTCTAACAAAATTTTCATAGAACAACATTTACAGATTGACAAAATAAATAGCACCGAAAAAAGAAAGATGCGTCTAAGTAACATTTGCATGGTCTGTCTGATCCTTTCAAACTCGGACATCTCAACAATGTACGCTATGAAATGGACATGTGTAGTTTTAATAAATATAAATTGAATTCGGATTCTTATGACCGGCACATGTCATGTCTCATGGGACGTAACCCTTGTTCCATCCATGTGAAAAATGATCTTCTGCTTATGTACCATCATATCAAAATGTCCTTAGCCGTTTAATTTTTCTACACGTGTCGTGCTTCTTGTTGTGTGGCTCATATCATAAGTTTAAGTTTAGCATATCCAACACTTCTTCTAATTAATGGTCTCTTTAGTTTACACATTTTGGGATATGAATTATGTATATTTCGAAATCAAGAATGTGGAAGCAATACAAGTCACATACATTCACTTGGTTGTGTTTATCAAAGCTTAGTTTAGCATCACACCATGTTCTTTCTCCAAATAATTAGGAAAACTATTACTTCATTAATTTTACGTTTAAATTTTACTTCATTATTTTCTAACTATGTACTAATTGAGTATTTTCTAAACTATCTCACTCCTAATAAATAATTAGGAAATTGTTTACTCAATTATTTCTCCACGTTCTCCTTCACATTTTTTCCAAAATTTACATTCTCTAATCTCCATCATCAAGTTGGCAAAGAGAATCGATTGCACTAAATATTGAATCAATTATACATATTTTTTTTGTTTTGTTTTTTAATCGGTTAAATTTCATTAAAAAATAAAGAGCATAAAAAATGTTCGGTTACTAGAAAGAAAAAAAAAATTTGTTACATAACAGAGCGCAACCAGGAGTAGGTAGTACTTGGTCCGTCTCTGCTAAAACTTTCAATTTGATTTTGTTAACTTTTTTAGTCTATGTTTGACTCCACATTAATCCTAAATCGTACCGCGGAAAATCAATATTTGAAATTATATTATGAAACAACAAAAAAAAACAAAAGTGCATCACAGAGTTATATTATATATATATAACTCTATATATATATAATCCCTCCGTCCCAGAACAGTTGCACCATTTTACCATTTTGCCATTTTGGGCGTCCCGTTAGAGTTGCACCATTTCATTTATTTGCCATATTTGGACATGGTTATAATAATTTTGTATTCCATCAACACATTTTTGTGGCCACAAATCATACATAAAGTAAAAGTAACACCCATTATCAATATAACTCAATATTTAAATTTTCTCCTTATTGAAAGGAATTCAGAACTGAGATTATACAAAAATCCAAATACATCAAACTATTTAAGTGCATCACAGAGCATTGAATGTACTTACATTATCAGCATCTGCGGAGGGATCGATAGTCTATGAATTTCCGAAGCTTTTCATCTTTTAAGGAGTCACAGATTTCAGTAGATGAAGCTGCAGTAATTGAAAATAAAGTTGCCATATCATATGCAACTAAGAAAGACAGATATTTACATGTCTCACTATCAAAAAATATGTAATGCAGTTAGAGACCGAAACTTGCACATAAATTACAGCGGACACAAATGAAATAAAACAGTATTTTGAGTTCTGATAAGGACAACTAGAGATTCATAAATCGTATAAGAGAGAACCTATAGGCAAATAAGAGTGGTGGTGGGTGAAATAACTCATGTATTCCAGTCCAACTTACTATGAAAATTGAAATAATGCACGGAACTATAATACTTGTAATAATCTCACCTATGGACTGCAGTTGTGACTCTTGCAACACCTCGCTAGGATCATCAACATAGCATGATTTGTCAACATTTATCACAGGATCAGAATCTGAAACTGATGTCATATATTTATCACTCCCATACCAAATAAGATTCTAGAAATTGTGAAGATTTCAACAATAACACATAAACAGCAGCAAGAGCGTAAAAAGACACCGTCTCCAGAGAGAGCAAGGTCGATCACTTTTTCGGCCTCATCATCAAAACCGCACATTATCTTCTTCTACTACCGAAGCCTGTATTTCAGAAATTCAGAAAGGGAGATAAAAGAAGTGAGAAGATGAAAGATGAAAAAATAATTAAAAAAAATTAAATAAATAATGACACATGTACGTACCAAATTGAAATTGAAAAAGTAAAATCAACGGATTAAAATTGATTGGTAGGTCAATCAATTGGGTGAATCAAGCGACTAATTATATTATTACTTTAACTAGTACATACCCGTGGCGGTGCCACGGTATGATATAATGCTCAACTTATATAAATTAATAAAAAAGAATTATTCAATATAAGAGGATAAATAAGTTATCAAATGAATTATATTTTTAAATCGCACATAGATGTATCAATGCCACGGTACAATATACTTCTAACTTATAAGATTTCAATAAATAGAAAGGTGATTCGATTGTAAGAGTATAACAAAAATTAATAAATCAATAATATTATAAAATATAAAATAAAAGTCAACTACCAAAAACATAGATGTTACAAATGTTAAAACACGCGATTAGCAAGTTCACCCGACAGACCATTATTCGGTGACAGTATTACAGACGATCCAGGTTTCGTTACCGGTCGATCTTCTGCATGACCGGTCAATCTTCTGCATGATGTAATAACATTACAAAATATATCGAGTAATTCCAATTTTATAACAATTATAATAACCTATAGATATCCAAGTAAAACATACAATACATTATAGCTAGTAAATGAATAAATTACACACAAAAAGCCATTTTTTGACCTGTCGCGAATTAAGGAGAATTGACACTCGCGAACTAAGTGCAACCCTCGAATTACCTTATCTATAAAACGGCTGGAACCCTAGGACCTTTCCTCATTTGAGCCGACACACACATTCTGCCTCCTTCTCCGTTTTCTCCTTTCGGAAATCTTACCCGATTTGAGCCGACATAATCTGCTCGTCTTCTTCCGATCTCCTCCGACATTCCCAAATCTCCGTTTTTCATCTTTCTCATCCGAATCGTTCTTCTCATCCATATCGGCGTCGGCTTCTCCATTCCAATCTCTCCGATCAATTTATCATCTTGCATTCATTCCAATATAGATTAAGATATCTCTTTCCATCAGCCATGGGTAACAAAATCAAGTCGACTATTTTGCGAAGAATCGACGATGACAATGCGAATCGATCTACTCTCGAATCTATGTTGGTAAGTATATCACTACACTTCTATTTATTTTTTTCATATATCTCCCATATTTATTAACTAAATCTCAACTTTTATTTGTGAATTTCACGCCTCCGTTTTTGCCATCCATTCATCTCAAGTCTCGTCGGAAATCTCTAACGGTGAGTTAAGCAATCTGATAATTTATTCGTTTATGAATCCATATATAAGTTCTCAAATTTGATTAATCCCTCTACGTTTATTGTAATGAGGTATTTCGTGGCTTAATATTGAAGCGGGATTTCATTTTTTCCACGAGCTTACAACAGCTTCAAACACTGATCTGGTGAGTACTACACCCTACTATAATCTTTAAAGTTGTTGACCAATTTATTTTGTTGATATGCATAGTTAGAAGACTTATGAAGAGGCGTAGTATAGAGTACCATAAAATAAATTGTGTCCGACTACAATGACATAAATTTCATTAGTAAATTTCATTATAAATGTATTCTTAGTCTCGGTTAATAAAATTATAGTAAAATGAGAATGAAATATTGAGCATACATAAACTGTTTTGTCTATATGTAAGTTGGTTAGTGTTCGTCAACTTGTATTTTTGGATTATCATTTTTCTAATATCTGTAAATTATTTTCTTGCATTTTCAATTATCATTCTGATTTATGATTTGTATTTTTTATTGCGAGGTGTTTGGAAATGAAAAGTTAAAGCTATGGGAGTCATAGAAGAAAATAAAAGTGATGATGATTATGCCGTGGCAAATCAGGTTCGTATTGAATTTGACTCTCGATCTTTCATGTTTTTATTAAAATCCATAGCTTTATGCTTAAATATATACTTAATCTCGGTCTAAATTGTGTTTGACTGGACACAAACCACTAAGTATAAAATATTTTAAAATAATTATATTTTATAAACTAATGATTTAATTGGCACTACTAATGTGTTATGACTGTCTAAGTTAAAAAATGTTATATTTGGCTAAACAAAAACAGTAGATATAAAATATAACATCATATTTAACCATATCATATTACTTCAAATTTTATATAACGCAGGACGGTGCAAAATTAATTAATGATTTTGGTGTTTTCTGCTTCACAAGTCTAAAATCAATTTTAGACTTGTGAAGCCAGAAAACACAAAATTCATTAATTACATTTCACAGTTCTAGCTGTATACTCATAGCAAATATTGTAGCATAAGACATAGTTAATAAGGTTTCAATCTACTGAACACAACTACATCCTTAAATCCTTTCCCTCATTTTTTGTGGTTCTGCGTTTCGACTCACTATCCGTGAAGGTACCATTACATTCCAGTAGAGGTCCCTGTCATGTATAGTGATTCGGATCGCCGGACCACAAATTATGACGGAATGGAAACAATATCACTTGCAATTTAATAAGGTTTGCACGTAATAGAAGTACAAACACACTTCCCCAACCAGCACCGTCTGCACTTACATCAAGAGCAGGCGGTGTCGCTTGGGGGAGTGTGCTTGTACTTTTATTATCATGTAAACAATAATTGTAAGTGTAATGATATACATCAAACATAGTTAATAAGGTTTGAATTTACTGATCACAACTATATCCTTAAACACTTTCCATCATTTTGCAGAACACACCTCCAATATATAATTTCTCTCATAATGTTGTTTATCTCATATTGTATAAATTTCCATTATCTTTGGTGGTCCTGCGTTCCGACTCATTATCATCGACAGGTACCATTACATCTACGTAACGGACCCTGTCAATTATAATGAGTCGGATCGCCTGGCCAACAAATATAATGGAATAGATTTTTAATATAAAGTCTAATATGATTTGCATACAATAAAATTTATAAACACACTTTCCCACGTGTGCCATTGAACGGGACAAATAGAATGTGTCTTGCATAAATTGTGTGATGATGACAGCTTCAAAATCCTTCAACTGAGACAATGCCGCCTGTTGGCCTCAGAGTTATTATTATAGTCTGACTAAGACAAAGTCACAACAATATTACCTCTGGGGCCAGCTGTCGGGATTTCTCAAACAGATTGAATTGTCTGAACACCACTACTTCATCAATTTCGTATAAAATTCATGTTATGGTTAACCAAAGTGTGTCATGTTATAAATTGTGTGATGATGAACAATTTTCAATCTTTGTATTAAGATAATGCTGCCCGCTGACCTCATAGTCATTATTATAGTGTGACTAAGAAATAACAGGTTAATATTACCTGTGGGGACAGCTGGCAGGATTATCTAAAACGATTGAATTGTCTGAACACTACTATTTCTCTATACATTCTTTGTCTATATATTTCTCACATTATTACTTTCACCGATTCTTTTCTGCTGTTTCTCCATCTATACACTTCACTATTTATAATATTTCTGTATACACTATTTCTCATTAAGTATTCATTACTGAAAGTATATGTGATGATGAAAATAGTAATGTCCAATGTCATTTTTATACCACTCCTTCGACGATGAATTAAATTGTGTGATAATGCATAAATTGTGTGATGATGACAGCTTCAAAATCCAACTGAGACAATGCCAGCTGCTGCCCTCAGAGTTATTATTATAGTCTGACTAAGACAAAGTCACAACAATATTACCTCTGGGGCCAGCTGTTGGGATTTCTCAAACAGATTGAATTGTCTGAACACCACTACTTCATCAATTTTGTATAAAATTCATGTTATGGTTAACCAAAGTGTGTCATGTTATAAATTGTGTGATGATGAACAATTTTCAATCTTTGCATTCAGATAATGCTGCCTGTTGACCTCAGAGTCATTATTATAGGGTGACTAAGAAATAACACGTTAATATTGCCTCTGGGGACAGCCGGCAGCATTATCTAATGCGGTGAGATTGAATTGTCTGAACACTACTATTTCTCTATACATTCTTTAATGTTATAGATACATGCTCTTTAAAAGGGCGTAATGATGAAAATGATTGATCTCGAATGTTTATTTCACACCGCTCCTTCGGCTATGTTATTATTATGATACGAAAATAATTTTGATATTATAACAATAGCAGAGTGCGAAGGAGCGGTATTAAATCGACAATGAGATTATTCATATCTGAACACACCTCCGATTTAAATTGATTTTTTGAAGCTGTCAGAGCCCGAATTTGATTAACACATTCTACCTTTTCGTATTTTACAATTTCATATTATTTTATATTGATATTATTTTACTTTACTTTAAACCATAGTTTTGATGTACCTTGTCATGCTGATATGTATGCTTTTCAAAATAGTGTTATGATGACTTGAGTAATTTATATGAAAATGTGACAATGGCGCACGTATCTCCTTGAAGTCCTTATTACACATTTTGAATGATTCGATTCAAAGTAATAATTACTCAAGCAGATACGTGCGGCATTGTCCTAAAACATTGAAATGTCTGAACACTATTCAATAAAATGTATAATTGTGACAGGAATTGTAATTTCATTTGTTACGACTTATTTGTGTGAACACGATTTACTGGAATGTAACAACTATATTTTTTGTACTTGATGATGAGATAATAATCCTTGTACTAAGATAATGCAAGTAGCCTCCGGTGAAGTCATTATTATACGTTGATTAGCTGAAAATAATAATAATATTGCCTTTGCAGGAGGCTTCTTGGACTATCTAAGTTTCAATAAAGGATTATTTGTATCTGATTAACTCATACCACTCCTTCGGTGAATGTTCATCTCCGGAGAATGTTTTTATTACACACTAAAGGAAAACAAAACAAACTTTCAAATGAAAAAGACAGAGTGTTGTTGTTATAATAACAACTTCACTTATTGAAATTAAAAAACATAGATGTTCACCGTGATTTTTGAACTTGATACTTCATAATCGACTCAATTCCAATCGTATCGGCAGAATCGAGCCAACATTTCAGTCAATTGACCGCAACACTCAATTTTATAGCTGTACTTGAAAGCTTCGGCACACCCCCTTTCAATGTTTCGTTTTTCCATATTTAATATTTTTTGCTTAAGATCTTTGACGGTTTGCTCAATCACAGGATGTTCGAGATAGATGAGATGAAGCTGTGCAACAACTTGAGCAGCTTGAAAGATGGGACCGTATTGGTGCTCATAGACTTCAGCCTTCTCCTTGACATCCAAAAGCTTGATAAGCAGAGTAAGGTCAGAATCCTCTCTTCCATTTGCTTCGTAATACCTGTTTTCAAACTAAATTTAGTGGATAAAAGACAGGGTTCATATATTCAACAAAAAGGTTCATTTATCAATAAGTAAAATACCTGACTCCATTTGTTAGCATAAATTTGAGATTTCTATCAAACCTCGCCTCAAACTGAGGGTACTGATTCATAGTGAATAAACTTTGAGTGAAGAAGCAAGTAAATGAATAAGAATGTGAATGAAGTAGGATTTAGGTGGAAGACTATATTTATAGAACCATTGCATGAATTGTGACAAACACTTGTCAATGCATGTATTAGAATTTTTGTAACACCATCCACACTTGTCAATTTCAGCCTCTACACAAACACTTGTATTTTTTTCAATTCAACATTGAAAAATAATGTTTTATTATTAATGTAGCATGGATTACAATTGTCATCTCAAAACAAATTAACTTGGTTCGCAATAACGGAATTAGTAGCAGATGCAGAAATTACGACAAACATAAATGCACAACACATAAGTGTAAAAATGCTACACCATACACTCGAGTCATCATAGACATCGTATCAGACATTTCTTGTAGTTCGAAACCCACCGTGATTCTTGACTGTGTGAAACATTGTAACCCTACACTGCACAACATAGTTGTGCATGCTCTTCTCACCTAGGCCGAATGTAATATAATCCTTTTCCAAGTCCAGAATCGTTTCTTTCAAACATCTAGCCGACTCCTCAACAGAAGGGTTCTGGCACGATATAACATGAAGTTGTGCAACAACATCTGCAGCTTGATAGATCGGTCCTCTTTGATGTTCACGTAGTTCTGCCTTTGCTCTAACAGCTTTAAGTTGCTCAAGTAGAGAAGGATTTTCAATCCTATTACCATGAACATCATGATACCTACACGTTAAAATATGTGAGAACAAAGTATGAAAAATAGTTAAATAATAAACAACTACAAAATGTTACCTTACGTCCCATTTGAGCATGTGCTGAAGTTGTTCATCAAAAATAGCTTCAAACTGAGGTTGATTATACATAGTAGCTCTCAAAAACGTTAGTGAATAAGTGTATGTAGTTAAAATCGAACAGATGAGTAGTATAATTCTTGGTGAATTGGCTCACAATTTATAGAAGTTGTGCATGCACATGCATTATAATGCATGCAACTTCACCACACTTGTCAATGCATGCAATTTCAACCACACTTGTCAATGCATGCAATTTCAAGTCTATAGTGCATATATACCGTTTGATTCTCGTGTATGCGTAAATCGGGATTTTAATTTACTCTGTGTGTTGCAGGAAACCGGATGTTATTCCCTATCGACTATGGAGTGAATCCAACTCATTGTCAATCTATTGTAACACAACAACAATGCACCTATTATGTTTTAAATGTTATCTTGAAGTTTAAATACATTATGGAAGACTATCGTAGTATTGTACATCAAACATGTTGCTAAATAATATGGACGCCTAATAGAAACAATAAAAATCAATATTGATGTTGCATGTTAAGATATTATATCAACTTATTAGCCACAGTTACAGTAACGGGGCCAATTGGTGGTGTCGAATAGGATCATCAATTCTCTGTTCGCTAGGCAATAGTGACACCCAGTGCTGGATCCACTTCCACTCGGTGTATGGATACGACACATTGAAACACGTATGAACCACAATATTCTAACCTCCATGGCCCCTAGAATTTCATTCAGTTTTTTGCGACATTCAGTTATATATTTCCGTCCACTACATGTGCCTTCATATGCACGCATTATCGATATACCGTCTTCCCTAACTCGTGGATCATGCATGTGCCACATCTTGAACACACAACTCAAATACGGTGCTTCCACATGACCAGCTAACATTGCCCGTTGAAGGAACTGTTGGGCCGTTTCATATTTTTTATAGAAGAAGTAATCTATCTGCATCAATATTTATTGAAATTTGTGTTAGTGATGATGTAAGAAAAAAATGTTTATGCTGAAGAATTAGTAAGTTCGACTTACCAAGGCGTATCTGTATAGTAAGTCTGGGTTACCATGTTGAAGACACCTGGCATGGAGAAGTAATTCGGATGATGAAACACTCTTTGAATGAAACAACTCGAACTTCATATAGCGGTAAACGAAGGGCTCTGTTGATAGTTTATTCAGACGTTTGCAACTGTAGATAAATCAATGCGATAAAACAGAAATTATATGAGGATCAAACAATTCGAAATAGCTTGTTGAATGTAATAAATTCTCACGTTAACTGAAGTACAACAATCGATTCTGATGAGTCCACAGCAACACGTTGAATGATTTTTCTGACCAAATCCGTTGGAATAGATAATAGCCGACTATGATGTTTACGGGTGATTTGTTTGCGCTTACGAACATGAAGGATGGCCCTGCAGATCCTGTTCTTGAACTTTAAGACGTCAACATCCATATGGACGTCGGTTTCAATATATATTGCTCCTAAATTCGGTTTCAATATATATTGCTCCTAAACTATGATAGTAGCAAAGACTATTTATAATGTAATGTATAGAGTATATTAGGTAATGATCATGCAATACAATATTAGGTATGTATCTAACTCCTAATTTAAAAAATTAATGTGCTGACTTCACGATTTGGTGAATAAAATAAAAATATTACAATAATTTAACACTAGTCCAATCCTCAAGTTCCAAACACATTAAAATATATAACAACGTAACACGCAATAAGGCGCATCACTGTCCTTCACGAATTTCTCGAACTTTTTCCCAGTAGATCGACCACTCGACTTTGACATCAACCGTGCAAGAGCCAATATTAACTTTTTCTTGACCAAATTAATATAAATAAATAAATCAAAGGGCAGGATTAATTAGGGTTACCGTAGTGATAGAGATTCCATAACTGAGGGTCAAATCGAAATGCCAAAAAATCGCCATCTTCATCTTGACCTCGCACTGGACACACCACCATGTGCCAGTGCTGATTGATGTACTCCCCGGTTTTAGTCAGTTGGTCAAATATCTTGTTGTGACGGTCAAATATTTGATAATCGGAGCTCTACAGCTCCGAACAAATCGGAGTTGTTGAACAGCTCCGATCTGTTCGGAGCTGTTGAGCTCCGATCTGATCGGAGCTCAACAGCTCCGATCTGTTCGGAGCTGTTGAGCTCCGATCTGATCGGAACTCAACAGCTCCGATCAAATCGGAGCTCTACAGCTCCGATCTGTTCGGAGCTGTTGAGCTCCGATCTGATCGGAACTCAACAGCTCCGATCAAATCGGAGCTCTACAACTCCGATCAAATCGGAGCTCAACAGCTCCGAACAGTTCGGAGCTGTTGAGCTCCGATCTGTTCGGAGCTGTTGAGCTCCGATCTGATCGGAACTCAACAGCTCCGATCAAATCGGAGCTCTACAGCTCCGATCATATCGAAGCTGTTGAGCTCCGACCGACTTACAGCTCCGGTGCCGGAGCTGTACCGGAGCTGTTTTGAAGAAGAAACAAAAAAAAAAAAAAGAAAAGGAAAAATAATTTAAAAAAAGAAAAAGGAAAACAAATATAGCTAAGGCCATGTTTGGAATCATGTTTTAAGGCTGAGGGCAATTCCGTAAATAACATGTAGTCAACCCAAAAAAACCCCAAATTGGCCTAATCTGTAATTGTTAATCTAAAGGGCCCTTTTCTAATATTAGGTGCTCTAAGGAGCCCCTACCGTGATATTTTCTCTATATATATATAATCCCTCCGTCCCAGAACAGTTGCACCATTTTACCATTTTGCCATTTTGGGCGTCCCGTTAGAGTTGCACCATTTCATTTATTTGCCATATTTGTACATAGTTATAATAATTTTGTATTCCATCAACACATTTTTGTGGCCACAAATCATACATAAAGTAAAAGTAACACCCATTATCAATATAACTCAATATTTAAATTTTCTCCTTATTTAAAGGAATTCAGAATTGAGATTATACAAAAATCCAAATACATCAAACTATTTAAGTGCATCACAGAGCATTGAATGTACTTACATTATCAGCATCTGCGGAGGGATCGATAGTCTATGAATTTCCGAAGCTTTTCATCTTTTAAGGAGTCACAGATTTCAGTAGATGAAGCTGCAGTAATTGAAAATAAAGTTGCCATATCATATGCAACTAAGAAAGACAGATATTTACATGTCTCACTATCAAAAAATATGTAATGCAGTTAGAGACCGAAACTTGCACATAAATTACAGTGGACAGAAATGAAATAAAACAGTATTTTGAGTTCTGATAAGGACAACTGGAGATCCATAAATCGTATAAGAGAGAACCTATAGGCAAATAAGAGTGGTGGTGGGTGAAATAACTCATGTATTCCAGTCCAACTTACTATGAAAATTGAAATAAAATGCACGGAACTATAATACTTGTAATAATCTCACCTATGGACTGCAGTTGTGACTCTTGCAACACCTCGCTAGGATCATCAACATAGCATGATTTGTCAACATTTATCACAGGATCAGAATCTGAATCTGAAACTGATGTCATATATTTATCACTCCCATACCAAATAAGATTCTAGAAATTGTGAAGATTTCAACAATAACACATAAACAGCAGCAAGAGCGTAAAAAGACACCGTCTCCAGAGAGAGCAAGGTCGATCACTTTTCGGCCTCATCATCAAAACCGCACATTATCTTCTTCTACTACCGAAGCCTGTATTTCAGAAACTCAGAAAGGGAGATAAAAGACGTGAGAAGATGAAAGATGAAAAAATAATTAAAAAAAATTAAATAAATAATGACACGTGTACGTACCAGATTGAAATTGAAAAAGTAATATCAACGGATTAAAATTGATTGGCAGGTCAATCAATTGGGTGAATCATTAATTATATTATTACTTTAATTACAATAATTTAACCCTACTACAATCCTCAAGTTCCACACATAATATATTAAAATAAAAATATTACAATAATTTAACACTAGTCCAATCCTCAAGTTCCAAACACATTAAAATATATAACAACGTAACACGCAATAACGCGCATCACTGTCCTTCACGAATTTCTCCAACTTTTTCCCAGTAGATCGACCACTCGACTTTGACATCAACCGTGCAAGAGCCAATATTAACTTTTTCTTCCTTGCCTTCACCCTCGAGTTGAGGTTTGAATGTCAACCTTATTGGATCTTTTTCTTTTCCAAAATCACCATGCTCTATACATAGTATCAGAGTCCCAGACCGATAATTAACACAGATAGTTTGGCCTGAGAGCATAAAAGTGTTGTTGCGGATTTCAACACACTCCTCATCAAGTAGCACAACCTTCCTCTCTTCTTCACTAGTACTCAACACATCCGTATAGGCAGTAGTATAGGCAGTAAAACGATAGCGGCCATACATCGTCCTATTCATTATTTGTGGTGACATATCATCAACAAGCTGCACATAGATATTGGCCAGAACACTGTAGGTGACAATGCTACGTCTCACCTCCAGCAAGTAGTGCTCGCCGGTTCCGTCCACTCTGCACGCACACGGTTTGCTTGCTTTACAGCAGTTGGATACATGGTCCTGATATTCTTTGTTAGGGTCCATGGCATATTGATCGCTATCATCTACAAAGCGTTCATCGCCGGACACCAGGTTGGTTTGACATTTAGCAGATAGTCTGAGATATTTGTCGTCAGTAGTAGTGCCACGGCCCTTCAAAAACAGTTTGGCTTCTATGCACAGATTAGCAAGGGGAGGAGCCACAGGAGGGAGGGGAGGACCCGTGAGTCGTAAATATGGATGCTGCAGCATGCATGAATTAAGGGTCAATATTAATAAATAAGTAGACCATGTGCTAATTGCTTCATTCCGAATAATAATAACATAACAAGAATAGACTTGAATATTGCAAATGTAAAAATAGTTTGTCAAGTGGGGAAACTAAGTAACTCATGTATAACTTGTAAATGGCAGGCTAGGCTAGCTAACATGGAAATACTTACTACTTAGGGCGGCAAGGACATGCAATTTGGTAATAGCCAAACAAGCATATATGCTTGGCATATATGCTTGGAGCTTAGAAAGTAGTGCTAGTGTAATAAATCTTTGATACAAAAGAAGAGGTACACTAGCTAACTACACAAATATAGAGCTTATACAGATATGCTCAACTAACCCATGCAGAAAAAACAGTAATAGCCTATATTGTAAGCTGGTAGGATTGAAAAGACAGGATCAAATCAAAACATACACACATTCATGCATCAAAAGCATCATATCCTGATAAGATACACAAAACAAAATGAAGGTAAGTAATAAAACAATCCAATTACCTTTTCGTGAGGGTTTGGCATTTCACCCTGGGGCGGTTGAAGATGACATTGCTCTCATGAGCACCATATGCAATGCAAATCAGGCTGACTTGACCATACACATCCAGTGAATAATCGTCCTCTTCGGAAACAACATTATCATGATGATAATCACTGATACGTAGTTTGAGTGAATGTATTTGCACGGTATTAGGCAATGTGTTATTAGGCTCCCCTGCAGCAAGGAAAGGAAACAAGATTCCATTAAAAAAAATAAAAAATTCATTCATTCATAATTTACACACACATACATACATACATACATACATACATACATCATTACAGCTACCAAATTATAGGAATGAACATGCACAAAATCTAACAAGAAAAATTAATATAAATAAATAAATCAAAGGGCAGGATTAATTAGGGTTACCGTAGCGATAGAGAGTCCAAAACTGAGGGTCAAATCGAAATGCCAAAAAATCGCCATATTCATCTTGACCTCGCACTGGACACACCACCATGTGCCAGTGCTGATTGATGTACTCCCCGGTTTCAGTCAGTTGGTCAAATCTCTTGTTGTGACGGTCAAAATCTTGTTTAGCTAGTTTATGATACTCAGTAGCCTCCCAATCATACCCAGAAATTGATTCCTTATAATATTGCATTCGCTCCTGTCTTTCTTTTTCTTTCTCATCAGCCCCCCTATAATCATAAGGGTCAGAAGATAGCACCATCTTCTTGCCGCCAGCGTCTGCTCTTGCTCGTTTCTTATCAACTGGATCCATGTCTTCAACATCATGGATGATATCTTTCCTGTCGGCAGATTCCTCCATGTCTATGTCTTTCCCAGAGGAAACGGCGGCGGCGGAATTGGCGGTGTCTTCCACGTCATCCGAATAATAGTCATCATCATCACCTGGATCCCTGTCATCCATCATCATCACCTGGATCATGTTTTCAAATTTCGCAACCAAACCCTAGATCTCAATTCAATTTCCTCTGTTCCCTGTCAAATAAAGATTTGGATTCTGGACTCGTGTCTTCTTCGGCATCTGCCTTAGCCCGTGACTTAACTCGAGTTCCTCTTGCTGTGACAGAATATATATATAAGTAAATAAATAATATACTCTATAAATTTTTGGGGTATGTTAATGACTGGGCTGAGCCCTTCAGAGTAGGGAGACCAGTCTGGACTCTACGGTCCATGTATTATTTGGACCTCCCCACCCGTGTGCATCTATCGTCTATTTCATTTGGGCCTTTTGGATCATCACCGATGCAAACTGTCCAGTCCAATTCCTTTTTCTTTTTTCTTCTTTTTTTTTATTATTATTATTTTATTTTTTTTTATATAAAGGATGGCTTTCCATTATCAACTCAAATCCAGGGAAACAAAAGGAAGCACAGAGGACCCCTCACAATCTAACACAGTACTACGGGCTAGCATATGAGCTAATTTATTACAATCGCGAAAAACAAAATTAAAAGACACAGTCTGAAAATAAGAAACTAGCACTTTGGCTTCCTCAATTATGCTCCCAGCAGCTGATAAAGAATGATCAGAACTTTGTAACTCCTGTATGATACGCAAACAATCGCCCTCAATGATAACACGGGGTACCACAACACCTAGCACATACTCAATCATTTTTTTTTACCTCAGCACCAGACGTATGTTACGGATCTAATCCAGTAAGTTTGGTTCGGTGAACAGTTGCTTCTCTAAGAAGCTTGAGCGAGATATTAGCCATATATATAAATCAGAGGAAAATAATATAAAACGAAAATAATAAATCAACAATTGAAATAATATTTCTATTTCTAGATCACAATTAACAAACTAAATAACAAGGACCTTTAGCCATTTAGCTCCCACTATTTTCACATATGCATTGCCCTAAAACAAGTACATACGAGTAATGTAAAATAGTTACTTTAGTGGCCAAGATCCACATTACTACTATATTACAGGTCTTGATGCGATCAAGTAGATATAGCATGACTGGTAAGACTATCCAATTGCACATGCAACTCTTTGTTGGTTAAATCTAATTTAACCCTGATGTCTGAATAATTTTTTTACATGAGTGTTTTCTATACAAAGACCCATAAGATAGAATGATTAGAAGGCGAGATATCCTTCATAACTGGACCAGGTCAGATATCAAAGATTGGGCCGGCTCCATGGCCATGAGTGCTTATCTTTGGGTTGAGCTCCTCAATTCTCAAGGTCCAAAGGTGGAAATCATTTTCCAAGAAAAACGAAAGGGAGAGCCGCAAGTCGATAGCGTTAAAATTTTGAACACGTTCACCATATTAATTATCACAAGTATCTTGCAAGTTGCAACAACCCGAAAAGTTAGAAAATCTCAACATAGAACTTTGACACCTATGGCCTTCTTCATATGCTAACCCTGTCTTTTGGGCTCCCCTCATTTATTCGGATAAGCATTCTTTATGCTCCTGTTATACATTTTTTTTTTTTTAATAATGTTGGCAATCTGCAACTGCTACCATTTTTACCATTTAGATACACACCCGCATTCTTTATGCTCTTGTTATACATTTTATTTATTTATTTTTTTTTATAATGTTGGCAATCTGCAACTGCTACCATTTACCATTTAGATACACACCGGGTAAATCCAAGTAAGATCGTCTATATACAAATTATGATTAAGTGTGGAATCAGACCGACATAATACAACATTCGAACAATGTGGAGCGTTCTAATTCGGTGCGGATCTTCTATCCCACTTTTTCGTGTCCCATTTAATGTCCCACTCTCCTACATGTGACATGTGGCATTTTAATTTTACTTATCTAAATTAATTACTTACTTAACCACACACACACACACACATATATATATATATTGCTTTTGGTTTTTCTTTGTTGTTTCATAATATAATTTCAAATATTGATTTTCCGCGGTACGATTTAGGATTAATGTGGAGTCAAACATAGACTAAAAAAGTTAACAAAATCAAATTGAAAGTTTTAGCAGAGACGGACCAAGTACTACCTACTCCCGGTTGCGCTCTATTATGTAACAAGTTTTTTTTTTCTTTCTAGTAACCGAATATTTTTATGCTCTTTATTTTTTAATGAAATTTAACCGATTCAAAAAACAAAACAAAAAAAATATGTATAATTGATTCAATATTTAGTGCAATCGATTCTCTTTGCCAACTTGATGATGGAGATTAGAGAATGTAAATTTTGGAAAAAATGTGAAGCAGAACGTGGAGAAATAATTGAGTAAACAATTTCCTAATTATTTATTAGGAGTGAGATGGTTTAGAAAATACTCAATTAGTACATAGTTAGAAAATAATGAAGTAAAATTTAAACGTAAAATTAATGAAGTAATAGATTTCCTAATTATTTGGAGAAAGAGTTATGCTTTTTAGTTGATAAATACTATTACCATAATTTAATTCATGTATATATGTATATATAGTTAAATAAAATATAATTGTAGTTAAATAAAAGTGGAACATGGTCTAACAAAATTTTCATAGAACAACATTTACAGATTGACAAAATAAATAGCACCGAAAAAAGAAAAGATGCGTCTAAGTAACATTTGCATGGTCTGTCTGATCCTTTCAAACTGGGACATCTCAACAATGTACGCTATGAAATGGACATGTGTAGTTTTAATAAATATAAATTGAATTCGGATTCTTATGACCGGCACATGTCATGTCTCATGGGACGTAACCCTTGTTCCATCCATGTGAAAAATGATCTTCTGCTTATGTACCATCATATCAAAATGTCCTTAGCCGTTTAATTTTTCTACACGTGTCGTGCTTCTTGTTGTGTGGCTCATATCATAAGTTTAAGTTTAGCATATCCAACACTTCTTCTAATTAATGGTCTCTTTAGTTTACACATTTTGGGATATGAATGATGTATATTTCGAAATCAAGAATGTGGAAGCAATACAAGTCACATACATTCACTTGGTTGTGTTTATCAAAGCTTAGTTTAGCATCAGACCATGTTCTTTCTCCAAATAATTAGGAAAACTATTACTTCATTAATTTTACGTTTAAATTTTACTTCATTATTTTCTAACTATGTACTAATTGAGTATTTTCTAAACTATCTCACTCCTAATAAATAATTAGGAAATTGTTTACTCAATTATTTCTCCACGTTCTGCTTCACATTTTTTCCAAAATTTACATTCTCTAATCTCCATCATCAAGTTGGCAAAGAGAATCGATTGCACTAAATATTGAATCAATTATACATATTTTTTTTGTTTTGTTTTTTAATCGGTTAAATTTCATTAAAAATAAAGAGCATAAAAATGTTCGGTTACTAGAAAGAAAAAAAAAAACTTGTTACATAACAGAGCGCAACCAGGAGTAGGTAGTACTTGGTCCGTCTCTGCTAAAACTTTCAATTTGATTTTGTTAACTTTTTTAGTCTATGTTTGACTCCACATTAATCCTAAATCGTACCGCGGAAAATCAATATTTAAAATTATATTATGAAACAACAAAAAAAAAAAAAAAAAAAAAAAAAAAAAATATATATATATATATATATATATATATATATATATATATATATATATATATATATATATATATATATATATATATATATATATACTCCCTCCGTCCCAGAACAGTTGCACCATTTTACCATTTTGCCATTTTGGGCGTCCCGTTAGAGTTGCACCATTTCATTTATTTGCCATATTTGGACATGGTTATAATAATTTTGTATTCCATCAACACATTTTTGTGGCCACAAATCATCCATAAAGTAAAAGTAACACCCATTATCAATATAACTCAATATTTAAATTTTCTCCTTATTTAAAGGAATTCAGAACTGAGATTATACAAAAATCCAAATACATCAAACTATTTAAGTGCATCACAGAGCATTGAATGTACTTACATTATCAGCATCTGCGGAGGGATCGATAGTCTATGAATTTTCGAAGCTTTTCATCTTTTAAGGAGTCACAGATTTCAGTAGATGAAGCTGCAGTAATTGAAAATAAAGTTGCCATATCATATGCAACTAAGAAAGACAGATATTTACATGTCTCACTATCAAAATTATGTAATGCAGTTAGAGACCGAAACTTGCACATAAATTACAGTGGACAGAAATGAAATAAAACAGTATTTTGAGTTCTGATAAGGACAACTGGAGATCCATAAATCGTATAAGAGAGAACCTATAGGCAAATAAGAGTGGTGGTGGGTGAAATAACTCATGTATTCCAGTCCAACTTACTATGAAAATTGAAATAATGCACGGAACTATAATACTTGTAATAATCTCACCTATGGACTGCAGTTGTGACTCTTGCAACACCTCGCTAGGATCATCAACATAGCATGATTTGTCAACATTTATCACAGGATCAGAATTTGAAACTGATGTCATATATTTATCACTCCCATACCAAATAAGATTCTAGAAATTGTGAAGATTTCAACAATAACACATCAACAGCAGCAAGAGCGTAAAAAGACACCGTCTCCAGAGAGAGCAAGGTCGATCACTTTTTCGGCCTCATCATCAAAACCGCACATTATCTTCTTCTACTACCGAAGCCTGTATTTCAGAAATTCATAAAGGGAGATAAAAGACGTGAGAAGATGAAAGATGAAAAAATAATTAAAAAAAATTAAACAAATAATGACACGTGTACGTGCCAGATTGAAATTGAAAAAGTAAGATCAACGGATTAAAATTGATTGGTAGGTCAATCAATTGGGTGAATCAAGCGATTAATTATATTATTACTTTAATTACAATAATTTAACCCTACTACAATCCTCAAGTTCCACACATAATATATTAAAATAAAAATATTACAATAATTTAACCCTACTACAATCCTCAAGTTCCACACATAATATAATAAAATAAAAATATTACAATAATTTAACACTAGTCCAATCCTCAAGTTCCAAACACATATTAAAATATATAACAACGTAACACACAATAAGGCGCATCACTGTCCTTCACGAATTTCTCCAACTTTTTCCCAGTAGATCGACCACTCGACTTTGACATCAACCGTGCAAGAGCCAATATTAACTTTTTCTTCCTTGCCTTCACCCTCGATTTGAGGTTTGAATGTCAACCTTATTGGATCTTTTTCTTTTCCAAAATCACCATGCTCTATACATAGTATCAGAGTCCCAGACCGATGATCAACACAGATAGTTTGGCGTGAGAGCATAAAAGTGTTGTTGCGGACTTCAACACACTCCTCATCAAGTAGCACAACCTTCCTCTCTTCACTAGTACTCAACACATCCGTATAGGCAGTAAAACGATAGCGGCCATACATCGTCCTATTCATTATTTGTGGTGACATATCATCAACAAGCTGCACATAGATATTGGCCAGAACACTGTAGGTGATAATGCTACGTCTCACCTCCAGCAAGTAGTGCTCGCCGGTTCCGTCCACTCTGCACGCACACAGTTTGCTTTCTTTACAGCAGTTGGATACATGGTCCTGATATTCTTTGTTAGGGTCCATGACATATTGATCGCTATCATCTGCAAAGCGTTCATCGCCGGCCACCAGGTTGGTTTGACATTTAGCGGATAGTCTGAGATATTTGTCGTCAGTAGTAGTGCCACGGCCCTTCAAAAACAGTTTGGCTTCTATGCACAGATTAGCCTGGGGAGGAGCCAGAGGAGGAAGGAGGGGAGGACCCGTGAGTCGTAAATATGGATCCTGCAGCATGCATGAATTAAGGGTCAATATTAATAAATAAGTAGACCATGTGCTAATTGCTTCATTCCGAATAATAATAACATAACAAGAATAGACTTGAATATTGCAAATGTAGCTAACATGGGAATACTTACTACTAACTTAGGGCGGCAAGGACATGCACTTTGGTAATAGTGAAACAAGCATATATGCTTGGAGCTTAGAAAGTAGTGCTAGTGTAAATAAATCTTTGATACAAAGAAGAGGTACACTAGCTAACTACACAAATATAGAGCTTATAAAGATATGCTCAACTAACTCATGCAGAAAAAACATTAATAGCCTATATTGTAAGCTGGTAGGATTGAAAAGACTGGATCAAATCAAAACATACACACATGCATGCATCAAAAGCATCATATCTTTATAAGATACACAAAACAAAATGAAGGCAAGTAATAAAACAATCCAATTACCTTTTTCGTGAGGGTTTGGCATTTCACCCTGGGGCGGTTGAAGATGACATTGTGCTCATAAGCACCATATGCAAGGCAAATCAGGCTGACTTGACCATACACATCCAGTGAATAATCGTCCTCTTCGGAAACAACACTATCATGATGATCACTGATACGTAGTTTGAGTGAATGTATTTGCACGGTATTAGACAATGTGTTATTAGGCTCCCCTGCAGCAAGGAAAGGAAACAAGATTCCATTAAAAAAAATAAAAAAATTCATTCATTCATAATTTACACACTCACACATACATACATACATACATCATTACAGCTACCAAATTATAGGAATGAACATGCACAAAATCTAACAAGAAAAATTAATATAAATAAATAAATCAAAGGGCAGGATTAATTAGGGTTACCGTAGTGATAGAGATTCCATAACTGAGGGTCAAATCGAAATGCCAAAAAATCGCCATCTTCATCTTGACCTCGCACTGGACACACCACCATGTGCCAGTGCTGATTGATGTACTCCCCGGTTTTAGTCAGTTGGGCAAATATCTTGTTGTCACGGTCAAAATCTTGTTTAGCTAGTTTATGATACTCAGTAGCCTCCCAATCATACCCAGAAATTGATTCCTTATAATATTGCATTCGCTCCTGTCTTTCTTTTTCTTTCTCATCAGCCCCCCTATAATCATAAGGGTCAGAAGATAGCACCATCTTCTTGCCGCCAGCGTCTGCTCTTGCTCGTTTCTTATCAACTGGATCCATGTCTTCAACATCATGGATGATATCTTTCCTGTCGGCAGATTCCTCCATGTCTATGTCTTTCCCAGAGGAAACGGCGGCGGCGGAATTGGCGGTGTCTTCCACGTCATCCGAATAATAGTCATCATCATCACCTGGATCCCTGTCATCCATCATCATCACCTGGATCATGTTTTCAAATTTCGCAACCAAACCCTAGATCTCAATTCAATTTCCTCTGTTCCCTGTCAAATAAAGATTTGGATTCTGGACTCGTGTCTTCTTCGGCATCTGCCTTAGCCCGTGACTTAACTCGAGTTCCTCTTGCTGTGACAGAATATATATATAAGTAAATAAATAATATACTCTATAAATTTTTGGGGTATGTTAATGACTGGGCTGAGCCCTTCAGAGTAGGGAGACCAGTCTGGACTCTACGGTCCATGTATTATTTGGACCTCCCCACCCGTGTGCATCTATCGTCTATTTCATTTGGGCTTTTTGGATCATCACACCGATGCAAACTGTCCAGTCCAATTCTTTTTTCTTTTTTCTTCTTTTTTTTTTATTATTATTATTTTATTTTTTTTTAGATAAGCAAGCCCTTCTTTTCAGCTGGAATCCTATCTACTCAAAGGAGTGAGAGTACAAACAATGCAATTTCATTCAGAGCCAACAAAAATACATCTCTCACACAATTCTTCAGACTCTTCGATGTAGTGATCAACCGCTGGAGATCAAATGAGAAGCATAAAGAGCACAAGAACACTCATAATAGGCCAAGACTGAACTCTAACAATGCTCTTGTCAAGCATGCTGCTGAGGTATATCTCAAACTATATATCCCATAATATCAACTATATATCCCATGATATCAACTATATATCCCATGATATCTCTCACATGTTTTTATCTGCAGGTATACACACTCAAAATCTTCAAGTACTTCCAGAGACAATTTAGGAAAGGACTAGAGACTACAGCTGTTGAATCTGTAACAATTGGCGACAAGATTTTGTATGATGTCTACCCTGATGATGATCCAGAAGACATTAATGGTGTTCTATTCATTAGGCATCCATCTGGTGACATCGAAGTGAGCTGTAAATGTAGACACTTTGAAGAGGTTGGCTGGCTATGCCAACATTGCCTCCGTGTTATGGACAAAAATAACATAAAACGCATACCCGAGAAGTACATACTACAACGCTTGACAAGAACATCTAAAGCGAGGGTATGGGACCGTGTTGTACATACCAACAGCACAAACAAGAATGCACAGGTATAATAAATTCTTCATTTCTTTTTTATCATATCATCTATATATCTCATGATTTCACTTTATCATCCCATGATATCTCTTTGACATGCCATGATTTCAATATAACATCACATTATATGAAAACAGGAATGCATTGCATGGAGACAGTCAATGAACAGGAGCTTCAATCAACTCATTATCAAATCAGAAGGAAAAAATGAAGCCAGAAAGATAGTAGAAGATGCATACAATCAAGCCTTGATGGGAATAAACAATCTTATAGATTCAACACAATTCAAGGACATGCCACAAGAAGAAGAGTCCGGCATACCAACAGAAACTGCTGCCCCGAACACTAGTGCCCCACCAATTGTTCTAAACCCCGCACAATGTGCTACAAAAGGGAGGAAAAAACAAAGGCCAAAGACATTTCTAGAAACACAACAGAACAAGAAAAGAGCAATGGAAGAAAAGACACACTTTGAAGTACAGCCGGACAAACACTTGATATGATTTATAGCAAGAACTTTGTAATTCTTCCTATAACGACTCATCTTATTTCATTTTACAAATTATATACATTAATCGTATGTTATGTTTTCTATCTGATGGTTTTAAGTGTAAGTTTTTTATCTGATGGTTTTAAGTGTTTCTCTGGTATGCTTTTAATGGTTCTAATGTTATGAAACTGCAATATCGTAGCTTAAATAGTGAAGGGGCATTAATGTTATGTTTTTTTAGGTATCTTGTTATGGTTTTAATGGGTATCTTGTTATGGTTTTAATGGTTTTCGGGGATATTATGGTATCAGATGTTATGCTACTTTAGTTTTCTTGCTGAAAGGATTACGATCTACTGTTGTAGTTTTAAGGGATCATGCTATATAATTAAGGGATTATGTTATTGTTTTAAGGTGTGATTTTGTGCTTTTAAATGTGGTGCTGATGTTTTGCGTTTTTCTTTTTTGTAGTTGTTGATGTTTCTGATACTATAGAGAGAGAAGATCAAAGAAGAGGCAAGATGCCTTTGCTGTTCGTATAATTGTTGGTTGTGCAGCTGCTGGTGTTTTAGATTATGCTCTTATGAAGAGATGGGGACAATTAAACGAAAGCTACATAATTTGCGAGTTACGTTAAAAGTCAACAGTATTTTGAAGAAGTAGGATTTGTAATAATTTCCTGGACAAAAGTGATTATTTGGATTTTATTTGAAGTAATTTCTGATTTGAACAATTAGTTTTTGCCTTTTGAACGATAAGTTTATGTATGGTTTTAAGCAGTGGTTTAATGTGCAACTCTTATATGTTCTGGTTATTGTTTTTAATCTATGATATGGTTTTAAATGTATACATTATAGTTTTAACACGTCTTATTATGATTTTAAGAGACAAGGTGTTGCGACTGTTGGTATAGTTGTTGTTGTTGCAGTTGGTAAAGATTCTAAAGAACCAAGCACAATTGACCGAGTGATTAAAAAAGTGCGAGTTAAGATAATAACCAACAAAATTCTGAAGAAGTAGGGGTTTTGTGATGTGTTTTTGGACGATAAGAGTACTTAAAAAAATGTAGTGTATGATTTGGATAGTACAACAACTGGTTATATGTTAATACTTTTAATAAGTCATGTTATGGTTTTAAGGGATATTCATAATAGTTAACGATGATATGGTTTTAATATTCTATGTTATACTTCTAAGAGCTTTTGTTATAGTACCTTTTTAAGGCGCAATGTAAAGTCATGAAACCATGCAATAAACTAGTGTAAAATTGAATACTTCATTCATGTAAAGCTTGAAACATTTAGTCAATTGAAGTCCCTAAAACTAGTATTATCAAAGCAACAAAATTACAACAACCGTTCTCCATTACAATCTTAATTTGAGTTCTTAGAACGGCAAAACGGTGGGTACTTGAAACAACAACCTGGATACATAAAACCAGAACAATGGTACTTATAACCACATCAATTGCTATATGAGATATATGATACCATGCCAACTAATATAAAATTGAATAATTTAGTCATATCAGGACTGAAACATTCAGTCAATTAAAGTTTTTAAAACTAGTATTATGAAAGCAACAAAATTACAACAAGCGTTCATGTGGTGTTTCTGATGCAAACTGGATATGAGTCTTTGAATTGGGTTCTTGCGAGTAAACTTGATCTTTGAAGCAACTGGATTCTTGCGAGTAAATTTGTTGTTGATCTTTGAAGCAACTGGCTTCTTGCAAGTAAGCTTGTTCTTGATCTTTGAATCAACAAAATTGGTGTTTCTGATGCAACCATATGAGGTTGTACGCGGTGTCAAAAATATCACAACTTCTCCAAACAACTTATAGTCCTCCTTCATCATTCCATCTCTTCATAAAATAGTAGTCAGCCTAGCATCTTCATCATACGGTAGAGGTGATAAAATTCTGAATCTTCATCCTTTTGTTTCTGAAAAAAATGCATTCCTTTAAATTTTTTGTTCATCTACATGCTTAAACCATAATAATACGATCACGTAAAACATACCATGACCAATTAAAATTATAACTGCCTAAACAATATACCAATTGACGACATGGAAATAATAACTGATATTACTAAAATCCATAGCATCAAAACTTCAAATTACAACAACATGCCTTAATACCATAGTGATGCAACTTATAACCACACCAGATTTCAATCAGAATAATGTAAAAGGTTCAATTAACATGCTGAAAAGGTGAAATACAATAAAAATGTTGCTAGAATCACATGTTTCCAATTACGAACCTATAAATGTGATGTATAAAAGAATAACAGTAGAACATAATGTTATAACTAGGAGAGCTTATGACCGTATGTACGCTAGAAACTGTAACAATTAGAATACCTTAGAAACTGAAATTCATCCTAACAACCGATATTAAAAGTATACTATGCAGATTAAAAACCATAACACAATGTGATTCAATAAAACAATGCAGAAATATACTACACAAACTTAGAACCATGCATAACAACAAGGATTAAAAGTATCCAGGAGCTTACGAAATTGTTGTTAAGGTTCGATTTCTTCAATTATTTCCACATCTCAAATTGAATTTCACAAGTATCTGAAGCTGAACGCTTGATCGATCAACAAATCGGAACGTAAATCAATCAAAATTTAGGAAAACAAAGAAGAATCATCAAAATACGCAAAAACACACACTAAAACTTTGTAAATACGAGCAAAAAGAAAAGAGAAAATCGATGTTGAATTAACATCACGTCAATAGAAACCATAACACGTTACATTAAAAATCATAACATGGCATTATCAAAAGAAAAAAATGCAGAGATATACTAGACAAACTGAAAATGTTATAACAACGTCGGTTAAAACCGTAACATGTCATAGCAAAAACCATAACATGGCGTTATCCAATGAAAAAAAAAATAGAGACATACTAGACAAACCAAAAATATTACTTCTATAACAATGTCAATCAGAACCATAACACGTCATATTAAAAACCATAGCACGGTGTTATCAAATGAACATATGCACTAACATACTAGACAAACTAAACATATTATAACAATGTCAAAATACACCACATTTATCTCCTCATGTTTCCTATGAACAAAAGTGACATTGAAGTAGCAACTTGGCAATGGACTTACTCAAAACTCAAGCACGATTAACACGTAAACAACCCGATAACCGCTTTGGTTCCCATAAATTAAAACCACCACAACAACATGATTTAAAAGCACACCATATATTCTATCTTAAAACTATGAGATAGCATTAACAATCTACTTAATACATAAATCATATCAAGCATGCTTAGAACCATACCACAAGGTGTTAAAACTATAACAACAGTAATTCAAACAACACCAATATGACCTAAAACTATATCATAGCATTTGAATTTAATGCACGCTAAAAAATCATATCAATGTTGCTTTGAATCATTACTTGATATCTTAAAGTCATAACAAGGTTCCATAATAGTACACCATACATACTAAAAACTCTAGGATGACACTATTTAATCAATATACTGCAGAAGCTTAAAATCATAACAAAAGGTTTAAAGTACACCAGCTTACAGTATTGTTGCTCATGTTGCATTTCTTCAATTAATTGCAAATTCGACGAGCATCCTTCTAGAATAGCATGCTGAAGAAGCAAAATATTATAACCATGTTGCTTAAAATCATAACACGACGTGATGCAATGAAAAATGCAAAAATATACTACACAAACATAGAGCTATAACAACAAGGCCTACAGCTGGTACTCAGGAATTTAGAAAAACCATAACACGACGTGATTCAATGAAAAAATCCAGAAACATGGTAGACAAACTAAAAACCAGCAACAACAAGGCTTAAACATATTGTAACAACGTCGATTAAAACCATAACGCGATAGTTTAAAAACCTTAACGCGGTGTAATCGAATGAAAATATGCACAAACATACTACATAAATATCAAACCAGAACAGGAAGGCTTAAAAGTATAGTAACGTACGGATTTGCTGCTCTGGTTCAATTTATTCAATAATTTCCAGATCTGTGAAGCTTCCTTCTTCACCATCGTTGATTTGCAGATTCGAATATTCTAGCAGCTAAATCGGAATGTTTCGTACAATGAATTCATCGAAAAAGCATGAAAACATCAATCGATCATAAAAAACAGATCTGAATCAGGAAAATCATCAAATTCTATTGGAAATTGTATAGAAATCAGAGATTTGTTGTTTAATTCACCTGGATAACGTTCATCGGAGCTTTTTCTGATGAAATCCGGTGAAAACAAGCTTCATTCGGCGAGATTCCGTTAGTTTTCCGGCGAGATTCTTCCGATCGGTAGAGAAACACGTAGTTTCACGTTCTATTGTGTGTTTTTCTTTTTTTCTGTTTTTTTCGCTATTTTAGGTCTATTATATAGTGGACCGGTTTTTTTAATTCATCACTGAACCGCGAAAACCGCCTAGCGGTTTTGGTTTCTGGTTTTTGCCATAAAAACCAGGACTTTCCATGTTAATAGGAAAGGACAACCTTACTATATAATAACTCATATATATATATATATATATATATATATATATATATATATATATATATATATATATATATATATATATATATATATATATATATATATATATATATATATATATATATATATATATTTTATTTTTTTTATTTATTTTTTATTTTTTTTAAAGAGAGCTCAGCTCTCGAAATTTATAGATACTAAAATAAGTCAGGGAGGTTTATGAGACCCCCAGTACAAATTTGCCTTCAAGGGCGCCAAAAGTGATTTACAAAAATTCTCGTTCTTCATCACAAAAGGATATACATCATCTAAACTCTTTTTGAACTTCACATCAGTCTTCATAAGTGAGTTCAGTTGATTCAATTGCCTTATCTTGTTGCTTCGCAGCTGCCACCTTGTTCTTTCTTTCTTTCTTTCCTTCAAATAAGTCCTTGAAGTCTTGAGATTAACCTTGCCTAAGACCACCATTTTCTTTTTCAATTTTTGCTCTCTGGTCTTGAACTCTTCTCTTATCTTGTATTTTGTCGGGTCTTCCAAGAGATCCAGATCATGTTCATCCTTTGGATTGCAAACTCCAATGCGCACTAAGTCAAAAACTTCCCACAAAATGTTATCCTTAATTACAAAAATAATATCATAGCAACTTTCCACTTCAATAGAAAGTACTTGAACTGGCCAAAATTGCCAGACCAGCTCACCTGAGCAACCTACATTGTCTAAGTCTAACATTAACAAAATGAGTAGAAATCTGTTCCACCAAGTTGAAACCTACATTGTCTAAGTCTATCATTAACAAGATAGAATTCGAAATATCAATCCAGAGAAGCAAACCAGGAAAACAGTTGCTCCACCAATACTTACAGAAACAAGAACACATGCAGACTTTTTTACTGGGTGCTTCTGTGTGCAGTGCTAAAATTTCTAACCAGTCAAAGAGGAGGACTCTAAGACAAAAGGTAACAGACACTTTTAGTAGCAAAAAAGGCCAAGTACAAACAGGAGTAAAATAAAAGTGAGAAGCTACCCTTGCCAAATCAGAATGAATGCAAAATCTTGGTGAAGTTGTCTTATTTGATTCCTCCGTTTCAGACAAAGACAACAGACACAAAAATGCAACCCCCTCCCCAAAAATAAATCCTACCTTCAACACTGAAATGCCACTTGAAGTGATCGTGACCTGGAAGTCTTTTTCAAACAACTTGAGATTTTTCCTTTCTTTTTTCTTTTTTGCCTTAAAGATTTTCTCCTGATAGTCTTGTTTCAACTCCAGCTTATATATATATATTTGCTTTTGGTTTTTCTTTGTTGTTTCATAATATAATTTCAAATATTGATTTTCCGCGGTACGATTTAGGATTAATGTGGAGTCAAACATAGACTAAAAAAGTTAACAAAATCAAATTGAAAGTTTTAGCAGAGACGGGCCAAGTACTACCTACTCCTGGTTGCGCTCTGTTATGTAACAAGTTTTTTTTTCTTTCTAGTAACCGAACATTTTTTATGCTCTTTATTTTTTAATGAAATTTAACCGATTCAAAAAACAAAACAAAAAAATATGTATAATTGATTCAATATTTAGTGCAATCGATTCTCTTTGCCAACTTGATGATGGAGATTAGAGAATGAAAATTTTGGAAAAAATGTGAAGCAGAACGTGGAGAAATAATTGAGTAAACAATTTCCTAATTATTTATTAGGAGTGAGATGGTTTAGAAAATACTCAATTAGTACATAGTTAGAAAATAATGAAGTAAAATTTAAACGTAAAATTAATGAAGTAATAGATTTCCTAATTATTTGGAGAAAGAGTTATGCTTTTTAGTTGATAAATACTATTACCATAATTTAATTCATGTATATATGTATATATAGTTAAATAAAATATAATTGTAGTTAAATAAAAGTGGAACATGGTCTAACAAAATTTTCATAGAACAACATTTACAGATTGACAAAATAAATAGCACCGAAAAAAGAAAGGATGCGTCTAAGTAACATTTGTATGGTCTGTCTGATCCTTTCAAACTGCGACATCTCAACAATGTACGCTATGAAATGGACATGTGTAGTTTTAATAAATATAGTTAATCTCATATTAGTACCCTGATAGACGCCCTAATATCATATTTGTTCCCATTAGATCAACAATTACACCCTAGTACCTGAAAATGGATTTTTAGGTTGACTTTGCTGTAATTACACAATTGCCATTGAGTGATCCAAACAAGGCCTTAACTTTATTTTTCTTTTTTCTTTGTTTCTTAAATTACATAATTTCTAAAACTTTATTAACCTATAAACTTAATATTAAAAATGAAATATCACAAAAAGTAAAATATATATTAAAATATAAAAATTAAAAAAAATTAAAGAAGATCGGAGCTCCGGTGACCGGAGCTATCGGAAGTTCACATCTCCGATTTGGGGCGTGAAGCTCCAGATCGGAGCTTCACAGCCCCAATCGGAGCTGTGAAGCTCCAAATCGGCGCTTCACATCCCCAATCGGGGCTGTGAAGCTCTGATTCGAGCTTCACTGTAACAATGAAGCTCCGATCGGAGCTTTCATTGTTACAGTGAAGCTCGGTCGGAGAGCTTCACTGTCTCCATGAGTGAAGCTCGATCGGAGCTTCACTTTCGGAGCTCCGATACCGGACATAATTCCGGTACCGAAAAATTGAAGAAGAAGATGAAAAAAGAAAAAGAAAAAAGAAAAAGGCAGAAAATAGAAAAGAATAAGAGTGAGAATAAAAGAAAAAGGAAGAAAAAAGAAAAAGAAAAATTATGAAAAAATTCTTATTCAATTTATGAAAAATTATGAAAAGAAAAATTAAGAAAACATGTTTTTTCACTAAGGCTGTTTGGATCAGCCAAAATTCAATAATTGAAAAGTGAAAAAGTTAATTTTGGGTACCAAAATATAATTGTTAGTCTAGTGGGAACAAATATGATATTAGAATATCTTGCAGGGTACTAAAAAGATATGGACCCTAATAAATATAAATTGAATTCGGATTCTTATGACCGACACATGTCATGTCTCCTGGGACGTAACCCTTGTTCCATCCATGTGAAAAATGATCTTCTGCTTATGTACCATCATCAAAATGTCCTTAGCCGTTTAATTTTCTACACGTGCCGTGCTTCTTGTTGTGTGGCTCATATCATAAGTTTAAGTTTAGCATATCCAACACTTCTTCTAATTAATGGTCTCTTTAGTTTACACATTTTGGGATATGAATGATGTATATTTTGAAATCAAGAATGTGGAAGCAATACAAGTCACATACATTCACTTGGTTGTGTTTATCAAAGCTTAGTTTAGCATCAGACCATGTTCTTTCTCCAAATAATTAGGAAAACTATTACTTCATTAATTTTACGTTTAAATTTTACTTCATTATTTTCTAACTATGTACTAATTGAGTATTTTCTAAACCATCTCACTCCTAATAAATAATTAGGAAATTGTTTACTCAATTATTTCTCCACGTTCTGCTTCACATTTTTTCCAAAATTTACATTCTCTAATCTCCATCATCAAGTTGGCAAAGAGAATCGATTGCACTAAATATTGAATCAATTATACATATTTTTTTTGTTTTTTTTTTAATCGGTTAAATTTCATTAAAAAATAAAGAGCATAAAAAATGTTCGGTTACTAGAAAAAAAAAAAACTTGTTACATAACAGAGCGCAACCAGGAGTAGGTAGTACTTGGTCCGTCTCTGTTAAAACTTTCAATTTGATTTTGTTAACTTTTTTAGTCTATGTTTGACTCCACATTAATCCTAAATCGTACCGCGGAAAATCAATATTTGAAATTATATTATGAAACAACAAAGAAAAACCAAAAGCAAATTTATATATATATATATATATATATATATATATATATATATATATATATATATATATATATATATATATATATATATATATATATATATATATATATATATATATATATATATATATATATATATATATACTCCCTCCGTCCCAGAACAGTTGCACCATTTTACCATTTTGCCATTTTGGGCGTCCCGTTAGAGTTGCACCATTTCATTTATTTGCCATATTTGGACATGGTTATAATAATTTTGTATTCCATCAACACATTTTTGTGGCCACAAATCATCCATAAAGTAAAATTAACACCCATTATCAATATAACTCAATATTTAAATTTTCTCCTTATTTAAAGGAATTCAGAATTGAGATTATACAAAAATCCAAATACATCAAACTATTTAAGTGCATCACAGAACATTGAATGTACTTACATTATCAGCATCTGCGGAGGGATCGATAGTCTATGAATTTCCGAAGCTTTTCAACTTTTAAGGAGTCACAAATTTCAGTAGATGAAGCTGCAGTAATTGAAAATAAAGTTGCCATATCATATGCAACTAAGAAAGACAGATATTTACATGTCCCACTATCAAAAAATATGTAATGCAGTTAGAGACCGAAACTTGCACATAAATTACAGTGGACAAAAATGAAATAAAACAGTATTTTGAGTTCTGATAAGGACAACTGGAGATCCATAAATCGTATAAGAGAGAACCTATAGGCAAATAAGAGTGGTGGTGGGTGAAATAACTCATGTATTCCAGTCCAACTTACTATGAAAATTGAAATAATGCACGGAACTATAATACTTGTAATAATCTCACCTATGGACTGCAGTTGTGACTCTTGCAACACCTCGCTAGGATCATCAACATAGCATGATTTGTCAACATTTATCACAGGATCAGAATTTGAAACTGATGTCATATATTTATCACTCCCATACCAAATAAGATTCTAGAAATTGTGAAGATTTCAACAATAACACATCAACAGCAGCAAGAGCGTAAAAAGACACCGTCTCCAGAGAGAGCAAGGTCGATCACTTTTTCGGCCTCATCATCAAAACCGCACATTATCTTCTTCTACTACCGAAGCCTGTATTTCAGAAATTCAGAAAGGGAGATAAAAGACGTGAGAAGATGAAAGATGAAAAAATAATTAAAAAAAATTAAATAAATAATGACACGTGTACGTACCAGATTGAAATTGAAAAAGTAAGATCAACGGATTAAAATTAATTGGTAGGTCAATCAATTGGGTGAATCAAGCGATTAATTATATTATTACTTTAATTACAATAATTTAACCCTACTACAATCCTCAAGTTCCACACATAATATATTAAAATAAAAATATTACAATAATTTAACCCTACTACAATCCTCAAGTTCCACACATAATATATTAAAATAAAAATATTACAATAATTTAACACTAGTCCAATCCTCAAGTTCCAGATACATATTAAAATATACAACAACGTAATACGCAAAAAGGCGCATCACTGTCCTTCACAATTTCTTCAACTTTTTCCCAGTAGATCGACCACTCGACTTTGACATCAACCGTGCAAGAGCCAATATTAACTTTTTCTTCCTTGCCTTCACCCTCGATTTGAGGTTTGAATGTCAACCTTATTGGATCTTTTTCTTTTCCAAAATCACCATGCTCTATACATAGTATAAGAGTCCCAGACCGATGATCAACACAGATAGTTTGGCGTGAGAGCATAAAAGTGTTGTTGCGGACTTCAACACACTCCTCATCAAGTAGCACAACCTTCCTCTCTTCACTAGTACTCAACACATCCGTATAGGCAGTAAAACGATAGCGGCCATACATCGTCCTATTCATTATTTGTGGTGACATATCATCAACAAGCTGCACATAGATATTGGCCAGAACACTGTAGGTGATAATGCTACGTCTCACCTCCAGCAAGTAGTGCTCGCCGGTTCCGTCCACTTTGCACGCGCACAGTTTGCTTTCTTTACAGCAGTTGGATACATGGTCCTGATATTCTTTGTTAGGGTCCATGACATATTGATCGCTATCATCTGCAAAGCGTTCATCGCCGGCCACCAGGTTGGTTTGACATTTAGCGGATAGTCTGAGATATTTGTCGTCAGTAGTAGTGCCACGGCCCTTCAAAAACAGTTTGGCTTCTATGCACAGATTAGCCTGGGGAGGAGCCAGAGGAGGGAGGGGAGGACCCGTGAGTCGTAAATATGGATCCTGCACAGCATGCATGAATTAAGGGTCAATATTAATAAATAAGTAGACCATGTGCTAATTGCTTCATTCCGAATAATAATAACATAACAAGAATAGACTTGAATATTGCAAATGTAAAAATAGTTTGTCAAGTGGGGAAACTAAGTAACTCATGTATAACTTGTAAATGGCAGGCTAGGCTAGCTAACATGGAAATACTTACTACTAACTTAGGGCGGCAAGGACATGCAATTTGGTAATAGTCAAACAAGCATATATGCTTGGAGCTTAGAAAGTAGTGCTAGTGTAAATAAATCTTTGATACAAAAGAAGAGGTGCACTAGCTAACTACACAAATATAGAGCTTATAAAGATATGCTATATTAACTCATGCAGAAAAAACATTAATAGCCTATATTGTAAGCTGGTAGGATTGAAAAGACTGGATCAAATCAAAACATACACACATGCATGCATCAAAAGCATCATATCTTTATAAGATACACAAAACAAAATGAAGGCAAGTAATAAAACAATCCAATTACCTTTTTCGTGAGGGTTTGGCATTTCACCCTGGGGCGGTTGAAGATGACATTGTGCTCATAAGCACCATATGCAAGGCAAATCAGGCTGACTTGACCATACACATCCAGTGAATAATCGTCCTCTTCGGAAACAACACTATCATGATGATCACTGATACGTAGTTTGAGTGAATGTATTTGCACGGTATTAGGCAATGTGTTATTAGGCTCCCCTGCAGCAAGGAAAGGAAACAAGATTCCATTAAAAAAAATAAAAAATTCATTCATTCATAATTTACACACACACATACATACATACATACATACATCATTACGGCTACCAAATTATAGGAATGAACATGCACAAAATCTAACAAGAAAAATTAATATAAATAAATAAATCAAAGGGCAGGATTAATTAGGGTTACCGTAGTCATAGAGATTCCATAACTGAGGGTGAAATCGAAATGCCAAAAAATCGCCATCTTCATCTTGACCTCGCACTGGACACACCACCATGTGCCTGTGCTGATTGATGTACTCCCCGGTATAAGTCAGTTGGTCAAATATCTTGTTGTCATGGTCCATTTCTTGTTTAGATAGTTTCAGATACTCAGTAGCCTCCCAATCAAACCCAGAATCGTAAGTTGGTTTGAGTTTTTCCTTATAATATTGCATTCGCTCCTGTTTTTCTTGTTCTTTCTCATCAGCCCCCCTATAATCATAAGGGTCAGAAGATAGCACCATCTTCTTGCCGCCAGCGTCTGCTCTTGCTCGTTTCTTATCAACTGGATCCATGTCTTCAACATCATGGATGATATCTTTCCTGTCGGCAGATTCCTCCATGTCTATGTCTTTCCCAGAGGAAACGGCGGCGGCGGAATTGGCGGTGTCTTCCACGTCATCCGAATAATAATCATCATCAGCTGGATCCCTGTCATCCATCTTCCCCACAACCAAATTTCGCAACCAAACCCTAGATCCCAATTCAATTGCCTCTGTTCCCTTCTTCTTCTTTTTTTGCATTTTCACCCAGAACCGGAAAAACCGGACAAGAACCGGCAAAAACGGTGAGCCGGGAAACGGACGAGCCGCCGGCTTTTCCGGTTCTGGGTGAAAATGCAAAAAAAGAAGAAGAAGGGACTTGAGATTAAAAAAAAAATCTTACTACTGCTTCTTGCCAAAAAAGAAGAAGAAGATGAAAGGACTTTGAGTTTTCTTCAAATCATTGTTTTGGATTTCTCTCATGGATAAGCTTTTGGAGTGAAATTATTCACAGATCTGAAGAGATTGAATTGAAGGAAAGATCGAATAAAAAAATGAAATAAAGGAAGAGAAGAAGAAACTCCATAGTTGAAACTTGAAACCAAAGAAGAAGACCTTGGATTAAGTGTCTGAACAACAACAAACTCTCTCTCTCTATGAGTTATGAGCTTTGTCCCTTATGTTTATTTTATTTATCTTTGATGCCTTCTTTTTTATTTTTCCTTTTCTTCAAGAGTCCGTCTCCTAGTAGACCGTCTCTAGTATAGACCAACTACTACTAATTATAAATCAATCCCAACTAATTAGTAGCTTTTTAAAAAAACCCCAACCCAGCAACCCGACTCAGAAACGGGTCATAAAGCGGGTTATAACAAAAACTCGCTCTCCAGCTCAAACACACAAACGAACGCAACTTCGAAGAGAGAGAAAACAGCGGTAGAGAGAGAAAGAAACCACCGCCTCCATCTCTACGTCGCGCCGCCTCCATCTCGACGTCGAAACCACCGCCACGACCACCTACGTTGCCGTCGCCGTCACCACCTCCAGCTACGCCGTCGTTTCTGCATCTAAATCAAACGTACGTACAAAAAATACATTCATCTCTGCAATTAATGGTCTATAAGCTTCAATTCGTGATCTAGGAGCTTGGATTTGTGTTTTTGTTACATGATTCATGAACTAAAAGCTCTGATTTTTGATTTTGTAACGTAAATCATGATCTGGAAGCTCCGATTTGTGATTTTGTTACGTGAATCATGATCTCGAAGCTCCTATTTGTGATTTTATTACGTGAATCATGATGTGGAAGCTTCGATTTGTGATTTTGTTACGTGAATCATGATTTGGAAGCTCCGATTTGTGATTTTGTTACATAAATCATGAACTACAAGCTCTGTTTCGTGATGTTGCTACGTAAATCATCATTTACAAGCTCTGTTTCGTGATGTTCCTACATAATCATCATCTGCAACCTTTGTTTCGTGTTGTTGCTACTTAAATCATCATCTGCAAGCTTTGTTTTGTGTTGCTGCTACGTAAATCTGCACCTGCAAGATATGTTTTGTGTTGTTGCTACGTAAAATGTGTTTATTGTTGTGATTGTTAGATGTCAACTTCTCAAAACCCTACTGCTAGTAATCAACAGCTTCCAGTGACTGAAGAAGCAGAAACACAAAATAACAGAGGTTATATCCCATAAACTCAATCATATATCCCATGATATTAAGTATATATCCCATGATATCTAGTACATGCACACATACTGTAAAACCAAATGTTATATCCCATGAAATCAACAATAGGTCCCATGATATTAAGAATATATCCCATGAAATCAATCATATGCCCCATGATTTCAACAATGCCATATTCTCTAGTGCATACACAAACAGTACATGCACACATGAAGTAAACTCACAGGTATATCCCATGATATTAAGCATATGTCCCATGAAATCAATTATATGTCCCATGATTTCAACCATGTCTCCCATATTCTATAGTACATGCACACATACAGTAAACTGACAGATATATCCCATGATATTAAGCATATATCCCATGAAATCAATTATATGCCCCATGATTTCAACCATGCCATATTCTCTAGTGCATACACATACAGTAGTACACTATATCATATATCCCATGATATTAAGCATATATACCATGATATCTAGTACATGCACACATGCAGAAAAACTAACAATTAAATGCCATGAAAACAAGCATACATCCCATAAAAATCAACAATGTATCCCATGATATTAAGCATATATCCCATGATATTAAGCATATATCCCATGATATCTAGTACATGCACACATGCAGTAAAACTAAAAGTTATATCCCATGAAAATAACCATACGTCCCATAAAATCAACAATATATCCCATGATATCAAAAATATTTACCATGAAATCACCTATCTTGTGAAAACATATTTCATATGCAGACGTAAATGATCTTCCCCCTGATTTTGACATTACGGGATGCTTAAAGGGAATCAGTGGAACTTTTGATCAACTATACTTCCTGTACAAAAGACATGCTGCAAATGTTGGATTTTCTGTGAAGAAAGCAACCTCTCGTATTGGTAATAATGGTGAAATATGGGAGAAGTACTTTTTGTGCAGCCGTGAAGGTAAAAGTAAGGCAAACCCAAGCCCATTACCCATCACTCCATCACCCACTGTTGCTGCACAAGACGAAGAAGGTGATGAGCCTAAGAAGACTAAGAAAAGAAGGCAAAACTGTAGTGGAAGGTGTGATTGCAAAGCAATGATGAGGTAAAAAAAACTCACATGTTCTCAACTATATATCCCATGATATCAATGATATATCCCATGATGTCAACAATATATGCCATGATATCTCACACATGTTTTTATCTTTAGGATCCAAAATATTTTCAAAACCGAGAAATATGCAGTCAAAGAACACAAAATTGGGCACAACCATGAACTGAATAGACCAGAATGGAGTTACTTCAACAGGTCAGAAAGAACGATTGATGATGAGAGGGCAGAAATTATTGATTTGTTCGAGAAAGCAATGGTGAAGCCAACCGATGCGTTCAAATATTTGTCAGCAGTTGCGGGCGGGGAAGAGAATGTTGGAATCATCCAGAGGGACCATATCAACTACATTTGTCGCAAGAGAACAAAAATCATGGATGGTGCAGATGCACAGTGTGTGTTAGACATGCTTAAGCAAAGAAAGATGAGGATCCGCAGTTCTACTACTCACACAAGTTGGATGACACGGGTAGAATGTGCAGCCTTTTCTGGAGGGACTCGATGATGAAGAACGACTATGAGCTTTATGGTGACGTCATGATATTTGACACCACATTCAGGACCAACAAATATGGACTAATTTGTGCACCGTTTGTTGGTGTAAATAACCACTGGAACAATGTAATGTTTGCTTGTGCATTCATTGCCAACGAGGAAGCTACATCATTTATCTGGTTGATGGAAGAGTTCATGAAAGCCATGGATAATAAGAAGCCAGTTACAATCTTCACTGATCAAGATTCAGCAATTGCAAAAGCCATTGTTGAGGTACTATGTTATGACTTATATGTCCCATGATATTGCTTAAATCTCCCATGATATCTACTTTAAGATATTAACACACACAAAGAAAATAAAATGAAATGTATGCTATATTATATGAACTGTATACTACATTACATGAACTATATACTACATTATATGAACTCTATGAACATGAATAATCTTCCAAAATTTCAACTGTTATATCCCATGATTTCATCAATATACCCCATGATTTAACCAATATACCCCATGATTTTAATATATAAGCACATGAATAATCTGTCCATTATTTAATCTTGTGTAGGTTTTTGGAGATGAGACCAGACACAAGCTGTGTCTTTGGCACTTGTACCAAAATGCATTAAAAAACTGCTCGAAGCTTAGGCATGATGACAACTTCAATGAAGTTTTCAATATATGCATCTATGGGTTGTCAAATGAAGAAGAATTTGAAGAATACTTCTCTGGAATGATTTGTGAGTTGAGCTCGAAAATGAATCTTGGTTCGATCAACTGTATTCTCTAAAAGAGAAGTGGTCACCTGCCCTAAGCAAGCCCTTCTTTTCAGCTGGAATCCTATCTACTCAAAGGAGTGAGAGTACAAACAATGCAATTTCATTCAGAGCCAACAAAAATACATCTCTCACACAATTCTTCAGACTCTTCGATGTAGTGATCAACCGCTGGAGATCAAATGAGAAGCATAAAGAGCACAAGAACACTCATAATAGGCCAAGACTGAACTCTAACAATGCTCTTGTCAAGCATGCTGCTGAGGTATATCTCAAACTATATATCCCATAATATCAACTATATATCCCATGATATCAACTATATCCCATGATATCTCTCACATGTTTTTATCTGCAGGTATACACACTCAAAATCTTCAAGTACTTCCAGAGACAATTTAGGAAAGGACTAGAGACTACAGCTGTTGAATCTGTAACAATTGGCGACAAGATTTTGTATGATGTCTACCCTGATGATGATCCAGAAGACATTAATGGTGTTCTATTCATTAGGCATCCATCTGGTGACATCGAAGTGAGTTGTAAATGTAGACACTTTGAAGAGGTTGGCTAGCAATGCCAACATTGCCTCCGTGTTATGGACAAAAATAACATAAAACGCATACCCGAGAAGTACATACTACAACGCTTGACAAGAACATCTAAAGCGAGGGTATGGGACCGTGTTGTACATACCAACAGCACAAACAAGAATGCACAGGTATAATAAATTCTTCATTTCTTTTTTATCATATCATCTATATATCCCATGATTTCACTTTATCATCCCATGATATCTCTTTGACATGCCATGATTTCAATATAACATCACATTATATGAAAACAGGAATGCATTGCATGGAGACAGTCAATGAACAGGAGCTTCAATCAACTCATTATCAAATCAGAAGGAAAAAATGAAGCCAGAAAGATAGTAGAAGATGCATACAATCAAGCCTTGATGGGAATAAACAATCTTATAGATTCAACACAATTCAAGGACATGCCACAAGAAGAAGAGTCCGGCATACCAACAGAAACTGCTGCCCCGAACACTAGTGCCCCACCAATTGTTCTAAACCCCGCACAATGTGCTACAAAGGGAGGAAAAAACAAAGGCCAAAGACATTTCTAGAAAGACAACAGAACAAGAAAAGAGCAATGGAAGAAAAGACACACTTTGAAGTACAGCCGGACAAACACTTGATATGATTTATAGCAAGAACTTTGTAATTCTTCCTATAACGACTCATCTTATTTCATTTTACAAATTATATACATTAATCGTATGTTATGTTTTCTCAGACATATATCTTATATATATATATTAACATTGTTTTGTTGCAAGTCATACTCATACATGCCTCATTCTTATACCCCCATGAAATTAGACAAATACCCCAAGATTGCACTTAAACATCCCATGATTTTCCTTTATCATAACAACAACTCAAAACAACAGGCAGGAAAGAAATTACTAAAATGTTTACCACAATATCAACTACATATGCCATGATTTCACTTTAACATCACATGATTTTCAATTTAACATCCCATGATTTCACTTTATACATCCCATGATTTCGCTTTCACATCCCATGATTTTACTGAAACATCCCATGACTTTACTATAACACTAATGATATGAAATCACCTATCTTACTTAACAAGGATGTTTTTCTTCATCTATGTATACAAAGATTTAACATTAACTTCCAATGATTTCATTTTAAACATCCCATGATTTCACTTTCAAGTCCCATGATTTTACTATAACATCCCATGATTTTCTATGACATCTCATGATTTTACTATGACATCCATGATTTTACTATGACATCCCATGATTTCACTTTCAAGTCCATGATTTTACTATAACATCCATGATTATACTATGACATCCAATGATTTCACTTTAATATCCCATCATTTAACTTAAAAATCCCATGAAATCAAAAAACATGAAAAACAGGACAAAAAATATAACTTGATCATATCACCGAATATACCATGATCCAAAAGCAGAAAAAACTACATGATCTAATATCCCATAAAAGGTATAAAGTATCCAATGATTTAACTAACAAAATATACCATGACTTTAACTAGAAAAAGAAACCTATCATACTATTTTAGGATCTTGTAGGATTGTATCAACTTTAGGATCACCATCAACCAAGGAAGCTGCAATAGCATCAGCAATCTCTTTTTGTTCACGTTCAACTTCAGCTTTCCTTTGCTCTTCAAGTTCCTTTCTCTTCTGCATTTCCTCCTTCTCATGTTTATCAGTAACTTTCTTATACTGAATCCTGAGAAGAGTATGTAGAGACCTTGGATTGTGATTTACGTTGTCACTGATTCTTGCTTTGATATTAACAAAAGCAGCAACTTTCTCCTTCAGTGATGGAAGCGCCGAGTTTAATTTCGACAAAGCCAGCGTTGCAAGAATTTCAGCCCTAAGCACCTCTCTCGACGAAACCTAAATTAAAAAATACAGTTAGTAAAACTACATAACATATACGCAACATATATATCCAGAAAACAAGAACAGTCCATTGAAAAAAAATATATGAAAACAAGAACAGTACCTTGTAAAAGCGCGGGAAATCAAAAAGCCTTCCATAAAACAACTCCATGTGCTTCATCAGATAAACACCACAGTCCTCGGTATCTTTTTCAGTCTTAATCCAATGAAAAGCAATCTTCTCCAATGTAAAATCCCTAATATCTCCATCAGGACGCAAAGAATTTTCAACAAGGCACTCTGTGAAAACTTCCTTCTACAAAAAGAGAAAAAAAGGCAACAAAAAAATTAAAAAATTGAACTGTAACATAAACTATGCTATGATATAATCAATTTGCCATGATACAAAATAACTTACCAACACAATGTAAAAACTTTCAACGGCCAATGGATCAGTATTCCTATTATCAAGATACTGCACTCTCTTCAATTCCATATTCACCACATAGCAAGTGTAATGATTCCCAGCTATCAACGGGAAAAAGAAACAGAAAAAGCAAATATACCATGATATCAACAATATATCCCATGATATTGGATACATATCCCATGATCTCAACAGTAAGATCTGAAACACAAAAAAACTAATATACCACATGATATCAGACAATATACCACATGTTTTCACTAAAATACCCCATGATATCACACAATATACCCCCATGATTTCACTAATGTACCACATCATATCAGACAATATACTCCATAATTTCACTAATATACCCCATGATATGGACAATATACCCCATGATTTAACTAATATACCCCATGATATCAGACATATATACCATGACCTCAAAAATTAAAAAACAAAACTAATAAAAAAAAAAAAACATAGCAACTTACCAGTTTTACACTTCTAATATCAACATCTCCTGGCCCAAGAACACTTCTGAAGGAGTAGAACATCATTTCCAACATCTGGAACAAATATTTGTCCTTAAACTTAACACTGTTATCACTAAGCTCCTTTTGAAGTCTTTCATTTTCATCTTCATCAAACGCATGAGCCAACTTCCTCCATGGATGCTACAAAAACAGATTAACTACGATTAATAATTGATTGACAAACATCAAAGCGCAAGGAAAAAAAAAAAAACAGTCAGACACATACAGAAATATGGATTGATAACCACATTCGGTGCATCCCTGGCTTAGGACGGAGGATAAGCTCGGTAAAATTCAAATTTCGGATCCAGCAATCAATAACACTTGTGCAAATCCTCTTCTTAGGACACAACGTCCTAATGCTATCTCCATACATGAAATAGCTTAATCCCATATCAACAAACTTTCCCTTGATCCTACATTAAAAAAAAAAAAATGATATAAGGAAACACAAAAGTTACATGAACTGTAATAAAAAAAACACCCATGATAACAAAGTTATATCCCATGATATCACCTAAATATCCCATGATATAATGTAGAACACAAAAACAGAAAATAAAAAAAAATAAAAAATACCTGCTATCCTCAGTTATGAAGAACAAATAGTCAGCCACTTCTTTTCTGTAAGATCTCATATCATTTACGCCCTTTATATACTTCTTAATCACCCTCATAACAGCAGAACCCAACACAAGAGAATCATCAAACTCACCACAATCATCAAAACATCCAAGTTCATGAAAAGAATAGTTGGGGAACCTATCAATGAACAATGTCCGAACCTCTAAATCCACCTCAATCCCTTGAATATCCTTCTTACCAGTACGTAGAAGCAAAACTTCATCGTCCATGAGCTTCTGACTATCATCAGAACCATGATCCTCATCAACTTCCTTACCTGAAGATCCAATCATAGGATTCTCTACATCAACAACAGCCATATCAACCTTAGAACCTCCATGCTCCTCCATATCAACTTCCTTCTCCACATTTTTCACTGCATCAGCAACAACTTCCTCCTCCACAACAACTTCCTTCTCCACATTTTTCACTGTATCAACAACAACTTCCTCCTCCACATCAACTTCCTTCCCCCCTTGTTCACTGCATCACCAACAACTTCCTCCTCCACATCAACTTTCTTCTCCCCCTTGTTCACTGAATTACCACCAAGCTCCTCCAATCAACTTCTTTCTCACCCTTCTAACTGCATCACCACCAAGCTCATTCATATCAAGATTTTTATCAACTATATTATCTGGATCACCACCATGCTCCTCTATATCAAGAACAACATTTCCTTATCACCTCCCTTCTTCTCAAAAACAATCTGCTCATCACCCCCAGTCACCAAAGTCCCATCACCCTCAACAATTTCTTCCGTATTCTGATCACTTATCATCATGCATCCCACCCTGCATCTTAACCTCTAGCTCAACATTTCTAGCTATAGAAGAAACATCAATGTTCTTCAGCTTCTCAGGATACAACACATCATCTAATATTCAAATTCCTTCTCCATACCACTGGTTCCTTCATTATTATCAACCTGAGTCGGACTCTCATTCAAATTGGCAGGAACAAATGATCACTAGGTGAATGCTGAGATGCTCTAATCGACTCCCCAATCCTCGACTTCAATTCAACACAAACATTGTCAACAAATGAATGAAGCATAGGATCATCATAAAACCTTTGAGTAAACCAACTCTGCGATGGTTCTAGTACATCATCCAATTCCTGACCACCAGCCCACTTCTGCATCCTTTCAAGATGAGCACGCGAAACATTCTCAATATCATTCATGAATTTTCCAAGACTCTTCAGCAGTCTATAAAAAAAGCCAAATAAGCAAACCAGTGAGAAAACACTAAGTATGTAAAGAAGGAAAAAAAAATGATATCAACTATATCCCCATGATATCAACATATCTACCCATGATATCAACTATATACCCCATAATATCACCATATATCCCATGAAAATCTTATACACATGCGTAACTTCAAATCCTGACCGAATAAAACTTCAACATATACCCCATGATATCAACCATATACCCATGATATCAACCATTTATACCCCATAATATCAACTACACCCCTATGAAATTCTATACACATGCAGTAACTTCAATTCCTGACATAATAAAAAATTCAACAATATATCCCATGATATCCAACCATATACCCATGATATCAACTATATACCCCATAATATCTGTCACGTTTTACCGCTTTTGAAAACAAAAATATTCTCTTGAAAAAGGAAATTCCGAAAATACACTTTAATAACAACGGTCGACCAATAAATGCCCAAAATAACTTTGACGCTCACATAATAAATAATATCCAATGACAACTCAAGTTCGAATGCATAAACGAATGAGACAATAAAAGTGTATCTTTTATTTTGAAAAAGAAACCCGTGCACCCCAGACCCTTCTCTCAGTCGCTGGCATCCAGTCACGCACGTCTCAGCAGCATCTGGAAGGAAGGAATTTTGGAAAACAAAAGAGTGTTGAGCTAAAGGATCTCAGTGAGGTTCTAAGTTAAA